>CM054944.1:16188885-16211385 GCA_029168755.2 Tillandsia fasciculata | reverse complement strand
CCACGTACCCCCCCCCCCCCCCCCCCCCCCCACCCCCCCGCGGTCAGCGGGGGTAGGTGAGGTGAGTCGCGCGCGTGGCGACGCGTGGCGCACTCAAGTGCGGTCGCCACGCGTCGGCCGACCCGCTGCCCCATACCCCACCTCAAATGCCGTGGACCGCGACTACGTGAGCCCGCCAATGCCCGGCTGCCACGTGTCGTACTCCCGGTCCACCAAAACCGCGCCCTTTTTTCCCTGAACCGCGCAGCGCGCACCCGCCAACCCGGACACACCACGTGGCCCGTGCGTGGTCCATGCGCCAGCCGCGCTTCCCCCGTGGACCGAGCGGTGTGAGCCGGCCAATGACAGGCCGCCACGTGGCTCCCGCCGGTCCACGGTCACCCCCAATGCACCAGATTTTTCCGAAAACTTCCGGTAGCCCGTTTTTGGTCATCCGGACTCCAAATTTAACAAGCAAATAGCCGTTTTCAAGCGTTTTTCCGCGCTGAATCCAAATCCAACCTCTGTTTGGCCCAATTCCTTTTATAAAACTCGGCAAACACAGCCGAAGGCCAACCCAGCTAAAGATACCTCATAGGGTCCATCTGTGGCATCCCTTTGATGCACCGTGGGCCAGACACACCAATACTAGGTGTTCTCCATAGAGGATTCATCGGAAAGGTTGCATGGGAAATCTGGACCACTACATCCTCCCCCACAAGAAAAAGTTTCGTCCTCGAAACAAAAGTCATACCTCAAGCCGGGGCCTCGAACAGGTGAGGGTAAGCGTCCATCATCGCTGACTCTAGCTCCCAAGTAGCCTCACGCTCATCATGGCTGCTCCAGAGGATCTTCACATAAGGGATGGCTCGGCTGCGCAACTCCTTAACCTCACGATCCAAGATCCTCAACGGCCGCTCGACGTAGCTCAAGTCCTCAGCAATCTCCAGTGGGGTGTAATCGATGATGTGCGACGGGTCATACACATACCTCCTCAGAGTCGAAACATGAAACACATCGTGAACACCTGCGAGTCTGGGAGGAAGTGCAAGCCTGTAGGCAACTGGCCCTATGCGCTCCAATACCTCGAAAGGACCAATATAACGAGGGCTCAGTTTCCCACGAATCCCAAATCTCCGAATCCCCTTCGAAGGCGAGACTTTCAAAAAGACATGATCGCCCACCTGAAACTGTAAGTCTCGCCGTCGAGTGTCAGCATAGCTCTTCTGTCGACTCTGGGCGGTCTCGAGATGTCGTCGTATCAATCTGACCTTTTCCTCTGCCTCCACTAGAAGATCAGGGCCCAAAGTCTTCCTCTCACCCACATCACTCCAATAAAGGGGTGACCGACACTTGCGTCCATACAATGCTTCAAACGGAGCCATCTGAATGCTCGTTTGATAGCTGTTGTTGTAGGCAAACTCAACTAGTCCCAAGTGTCGGTACCACCCTCCTCCAAAGTCCAGAACGCATGCTCTCAATATATCATCAAGTGTCTGAATAGTGCGCTCTGACTGTCCATCGGTCTGCGGGTGGAATGCTGTACTGAACCGGAGCTGCGTCCCTAAGGCTGTCTGTAAGCTCCTCCAAAAATGCGAGACAAACCTCGGATCTCTATCTGATACGATGGAAACGGGTACCCCGTGCAGTCTAACCACCTCTGCCAAGTACACCTGTGCTAGTCGCTCCATCGGCCAAGTCATCTGAACCGGTACAAAGTGAGCGGACTTGGTGAGTCTATCCACGATCACCCAGATCGCATCTGCTCCAGCCTGTGCTCTCGGCAATCCGGTGACAAAATCCATAGTAACATGCTCCCATTTCCATTCAGGGATTGGGAGACTCTGTAACTTGCCAGCAGGTACTCGATGCTCAGCCTTTACTTGCTGACAAGTTAGACAGTGTGCTACGAATCTCCCAATGTCTCTTTTCATCCCATTCCACCAAAACTGTGCCTTGAGGTCCCTATACATCTTAGTCCCACCAGGATGGATGGCATAAGGTGTATAGTGGGCCTCCCTCAAGATCTGCTCTCGAATCTCTGCATCCATAGGCACACAAGCTCGGTCCCTGTACCGTAGTACTCCCGAAGCATCAACTGAAAAATCCCCTATCGCATCAGTCTGAATCTGCTCTCGAATCCTCATCAAGTGGGGGTCCTCACTCTGTTTCTCTCGAATCCTGTCCAACAGAGTGGGCTGCACGACTAGAGACATAAGTCTAGCAGAGACCCCAGGGGACACAACCTCAAGCTCTAACCGCCTCATCTGCTCAAGTAATGGCGCCTGATCGGTGATCATCAAAGATAAACTCTGCACTGCTCTCCTGCTCAGGGCATCAGCGACCACATTGGCCTTGCCAGGATGGTATAGTATGTCTACATCGTAGTCCTTTAACAGCTCCAACCATCTTCGCTGCCTCAAATTGAGCTCCTTCTGTGTGAACAGGTATTTCAAGCTCTTGTGGTCAGTATAAATCTCGCAGTGCTCCCCATACAGGTAATGACGCCACAACTTCAGTGCAAAATCACTGCAGCTAGCTCCAAGTCATGGGTAGGGTAATTCTTTTCATAATCCTTCAGTTGCCGAGAGGCATAAGCGATTACCCTTCCCTCCTGCATCAGCACGCAACCAAGTCCACTGTGCGATGCATCACTGTAAATCACGTATCCTTTCCCCATAACGGGAAGGGAAAGGATAGGAGCTGACATCAATCTGTTCTTTAGTTCCTCAAAGCTCCTCTGGCAATCCTCACTCCAGATAAACTTGATTCCTTTACGAGTCAGACGAGTGAGGGGTGTGGAAAGTTTCGCAAAACCTTCCACAAACCGACGGTAATATCCCGCTAGACCCATGAAACTGCGGACCTCAGATATCGTCGTCGGTCGGGGCCAATCCCGGACTGCCTCTATCTTCGCCGGGTCTACTACCACTCCTACGGCTGAAATCACATGGCCCAAAAAGACAACCTCCCGAAGCCAAAATTCACACTTAGATAGCTTGGCATACAACTTCTTCTCTCTGAGAAGCTGCAGCACAATCCTCAGGTGCTCCTCGTGCTCCACATCGCTCCGGGAATAGATCAGGATATCATCAATAAATACCACCACAAACCGATCTAGATAGGGTCGAAAGATCCTGTTCATTAAATCCATAAAAGCAGCAGGGGCATTCGTCAATCCAAAAGGCATGACAGTGAACTCATAATGCCCGTACCGCGTCCTGAATGCTGTCTTTGCAATGTCCTCGGCCTTCACCTTCAATTGGTGGTAACCAGACCGTAAATCAATCTTGGAGAAGACACAAGACCCTTGCAGCTGATCAAAGAGATCGTCAATGCGCGGCAAAGGGTACTTGTTCTTGATGGTCACTTTATTCAGCTCTCTATAATCCACACATAGTCGAAGTGAACCATCTTTCTTCTTGACAAATAGCACCGGCGCTCCCCAAGGCGATACACTAGGCCTTACAAAACCTTTATCCATTAAGTCTTGAAGTTGCGCCTTTAACTCTCTCAACTCAGCCGGCGCCATTTGGTAAGGAGCCTTAGAAATTGGCGCAGTTCCTGGAACTACGTCAATGAAAAACTCAATCTCCCTATCCGGCGGCATACCAATCAGCTCTGGAGGAAACACATCCGGGAACTCGTGGACAATAGGGATATCCGTGAGTCCCGGTGCCGCCGTAGGCTCCTCAACCACAGAAGCCAAAAAGGCCACGCATCCGCTGCGCATCATCTGCCTCGCACGGGAAGTCGAAACTACAGAGGCGAAGAAAGAACTCTGGCAACCCCTATAAACAAACACCTCCTGGCCTGGCTCGCTAAAGGTGATAGTCCTCGCAGCGCAATCAATCGTCGCGAAATAGCGAGCCAGCCAATCCATCCCCAGTACAATGTCAAAATCTCGCAGCTGACTAAGGACCATCAGGTGCTGGCAAAATCCAAGACTCAATCTGTACAGGGCAAGACCAACAACACTCCTCTACATGCAATGTATGATCGGGAATCTGTACCTCTAATGCATGTGGCAACCGACCTAACTCTAGTCCATGAGAGGATGCAAAAGATCTACTAATAAAGGAATGTGATGCACCGGTATCAAACAAAGTACGAGCTCTAGTACCGAAAAGTAGAATGATACCTGCCACCACGTGGTCGGCTGCTGAGGAGTCCTCTACCTGGGCGGCGTAGACTCGCCCGCTCTGAGCTGGAGGTCGGTAGTCTGCAGAGTGAGAAGAAGGAGCCCTTCTCACTGGAGCATAAGGCCGCTGCTGAGGTGCCAAAGGTACTGATGCTGCGGAAGGAGCCGGTGAGGTCGAAAAAGGACAAGTAGCTCGCAGATGCCCTGACTGCCCACATCTGTAACAGCGACCGTACCTCAAATCACAAGTATCAGAAGGGTGCTGACCTCTGCAAAAGACACACCCAACAGTAGACCTGGACTGTCTCAACTGCTGCTGCTGCTGCCTCTGTCGCTGTGACCCCTGCTGTCGCGACTGCGACCTCTGCTGCTGCGAGTGCTGCTGCTGTCGCTGGGGCTGCTGCTGCTGTGGGGGTCTCTGGGATCCCCCAGGCCCTCGCCGCTCCGAACGCCCACGGCCCGTAAACTGAGGCGGTGGCGGTCGGGGCGGCCTCCAGGAGCTGGCCTGTCCCCCATCGTCTGGTGCTGGTCGCTTCCTCTCAGAACTCTGAGCGACCGAGCCTCCCCGTCTCGCGACAACGTGATCTCCCCTCTCTACCCACTGTGCATGGTCGACTGCCTCTGACAAGGTCTGAAGCCTCTGGGCGTGCACCAAGGTATAAATCTCAGGGCGTAAACCCGTCTCAAAGAGCTCCACCTGGTGCGGCCCATCCCTGGCAACATAGGGCACGCAGTTGAGCAATTATGTGAACTCCTTAAAGTAGTCCCACACTGCGCGATCACCCTGCTGGAGATTCTTCAGATCATCCTCTATCTTCTTCTTCACGCTCGTGGAGAAATAAGTATCAAGGATCATCCGTCTGAACTCTGACCAAGGTAGCTGCTGGGTAACCTGGAACTCCAACGGCTCAACTCGACGCCACCAGACATCGGCATCTCCCTCCAAACAGTGTACGGCCATGTGCACTCTGTATCTGTGATCAATGAAGAAGTCTCGAAATAACTTCTCCATTGCTGCCAGCCACGACCCTATCTCCCATGGGTGAGTGCTCCGCCCTGAAAACCTAGGCGGTCCCCACTGACAAAACTGGGTGAGTTTGTCAGCAAACTCCTGCTCCTCCGCTGGGGTCAACGGCCTGAACACCCTCTGGGCCCCACTGCTCGACGACGGTGCCGTAGGGGCTGATGGAATCGTCTGCGGTACAACCGGTGGTACAGGGGCCTCTACAGTAGCAGGGGGAGGTGCCCCAACCTGAGTAAGCAACTGCTCAATCCTCTGCTCCTGTCGGCGGTGACTCTCCGCCAACTGGGCCACCATAGCCCTCAGCTCTCCAATCTCAGAAGGTCCGGCCTGCTCCGGCTCCTCCGGGGGTATAGGAGTCCCCCGGGTAGGAATCTGCCGCCTAGGAGGCATCCTGCCACACAAGAAACTACGGGTCAGTAACAAAACCACCCTCGACCCAATCCAGCGAAAGTCATGGTCATCCTCCTATTTCTGTAACTTTATGTTGTCTGCAGCCAACATAATAGCCTACCAGAAATAGGATATGCCAGTCCCTCTTCTCTCACAGGAAGAGTTTTAATAATAATCTGCCGACTTTCGCAAAATATCGCGTCACTCACGCCCTGCCATCCTAGGGTCTGCCAAAAGCCTAGGGTTTTCTAAGTCCTAACTGACCTATCCCTAAGCTCTGATACCAACCTAATCTGTCACGCCCCGGGTGTAAACCGGAACCCGGGCTCGTCCATAGATCCGCCGTGCACACGGTATTTCCCGTGTACACGAAGCGCTGGTAACCTGCTCGGATATAAATGAAGTAATACTGGAGCATAAAGCAGAGCTATACTAAAAACTAAAACACATCAGACAAAAACTGGAAATAAAAGTACAGTACACTCTCAAATATACACATAAGTCTCTCCCAGCTCACGAAGTAACTACTGTAAGAATTCAAATTTTTGTAAATAAATAAAAAGAAAGAGAATAAAAGTCAAGTTGAGTTCGGATCATAAATGGCAAGAATAGCCTAATTGCTCCTTTTCTGCAGTATAAATTGCACAGTTAACGAGGCAGAAATATCGCCTTTCAATCTGAGCCTAATCTCGAAAATCCGAGATTGCCAGTTCGACCGTCTCGTCGAACTGATCGAAAATGATATTAAGCATGTTCAGATCCAACGGTCGGATCTTCCAGAAATCAGCGAAGAAGCGGGCGGGACCCGCGACTTAAGTGGAATAGTAAGTGAACAGTAAACCCTAAAAATTCAAATCCCTAAGTGCCAACATTGGCCAATTCGCCATCCGAAAATCAAACATAGCACTTCAAATAGTCAATTTGATCGGTTTCGTCGTCCTGAACGCAATGGCGCTGACGGAATTTTCGTTTGACGACCCTAGAGTCTCGAAAAGCGCGATAAACTGTATTTTGGTACAGTATTAATGGATCGAGAATTTATCTGGGTGTTTTCTCGAAAAACAAAAATCGCTACCTGATAGGTTTCGTTGAGCCGGACGTCGTGGCGAAGTCTGTTTTTCGATTTGACGACAGAAATGCCTCGAAAAGCATGATAAACAGCAAAAAATATGGTATTTTGCGCAAAACCCCCGATATTTTGTGTCTCGTTTTGCGTGCCACTGCTTGGAGAAGGACCTAAGTGTGAATGAAAGTGGTTTGGATGGACTGGACTCTAAATATCTCAAGATGAGGGGCCAAATAGCAATTGTGCAATGTGGTATATATATGCATGCATATGGGTTAGGGTTTTTGGAAACCCTAGACCCCTGAGCTCAGCCCCAGCCGCACCTCCAACGACCCCCTCTTCTCTGCCGCACTCCACGGGACGTCGCGCACCGGCCGCCGCCTCTCCATTGCCGGAGAAGAAGGAGAACCAAAGCTTCTTCATCTCGGATTGTGAGGGTGAGGTCCTTTCCCGAAGACCCTGGTGGCTCCAAGATTTACCAGGAGGCTCCTCGGGGACCGAGACCCCAAGCTGAGGCGAACCCGACGTGAACCGCCGCCGTGCACCGCCGCGGGACCATCTTTCTTCCTTCATCTTTCCGGCGAAGGTAAGTTCTTGGGATTTTTCTCCTTATATCGGCCCAGCAACCCTTGCAGTCCTCTACTGACATCCGGGGGATCATCCTCGTGCAGTCCCGAGGCCCCCGGTGCTCCGGTTAACTGGCCGAGGCGACCAAGCCGCCGGAAACCTAGGTTTGGCCGGATTTTGTGCGCGGGCTTCATCCGGCCGCCGAGCTTAAGATCGAAATCGGTAGATCTCCTCCTCTCATCGACTGTAGCAGCCTCACAAAGTCGGAGGGCCATCGGCTGAGGATCGGGCCCGATCGGACGTGCCTTAGATACGGCTTTTTTTTTTCGTTGGCCGATCTTGGCCGCCCGGCGCCACCGCTTGCTCCCGTCGCCGGCCACCACTGCAGCAAGCTTCAGGAGGTTGGAGGGAACCCTCTGGTCCAAGTCGCACCGGCCCAGAGTCACCTGGCCGGAATCCGCCATTAACGGCCTTGGAGCTCAACCGAGCTCCGCCGCCGCGCGTCGCCGTCGCCTCCAGATGCCGGCCAACGGTGCAGGTAGGCTCCGTAACCCCTTTTAAGATACCTGGTGGTGTTGCATGGCTCCCCTAACGTCGGGTTTCGATCCTTCACAGTTGCACCTGATTTGGAGTCGAGTTTCACCTCCGGCCGTCCCCGGCGCTCCGGGCTCAGGCCACCTGCACAAGTAAGAGCTAAACACCCCTCTCGTGTGTCCCAGCATTTTGTTTTGGGCTGAGGTGGCCCCTGTAGCTCCGTTTTAATGATTGCACCCGAAATATCAAAATCGGGTTATCTTTCCGGCCGCCGCCGCCTCCGGCCGCCGGCAACCATCTTGGCCGTGACCAACCCTTATCTGGGAGGGTCCTAATGCTGGTGCTCACCTTGCATCAGGTCTGAACCCGGGCTGATTCCAGTAAAGTACAAACCGAGCCTTGGCTGTTTAGTGGAGTTGCTCCGGCGATCTCTCCGGCCACCCTCCGGCGCGCCTCAGGTGAGCCCCACTGTCCTTAGTCCTTGCTTGATACCATGCTCTAGTTAACTCATGTTTAGATCAAGCATATATTAAGTTATTGCATAGTGGTAATTGAACCCTAAATAGTTTATGGGCCAACTTTGCCCTCGGGCCCCATGCCAGCCCAAACCTGTGAGCACGGGCTCCGTCTGGTTGAAACAAACGCGCTGAAATTTACGGCATCGATTTCGGATTCCCGGATTTCAGGAACGAGTCGAAACAAGTCGTAATTTAGTGTATTTATGCAATATTAAGTATTTTATGGACCAACTTGCAAATGTAACACCCTGGCTGTCTTTAGACAGTACTTACGCACCATCTAGCCATTTTGTTAGAGTTCTGTAGGCTCTTGTTGAGCGGGAATCGGATACCGTCCCGTAAATTGGCAAAATTGCCGGTTTTACGGTTTACGGTGCGAGTTTCGCATGCTAGTTTGGATTCTGGTCATCAATTGTCGCCTCTGGTTATCCCCGACACTGACCTGGCTGGTCCAGTGTTTTTGGTATTTCGTCGGAAGACTCCGAAGCCGAATTGGGCTTTCTGGGAGTTACAAAAGCGGTTATGGCAACGTCTGGACACCGGAAATTTACGGTTTTGCCCCTATCTGCCCGAACATCGAGGTGATGATGTTTAGAGCCACTAGGTGTGGTTTGGCACTGTTTGGATGTATATAGACTGTCGGCGGGTCAGTTTCAGTGTTTCGGGAATTTTCTAGAAATTCTGGTAAAAGCCTAGCTTCGGCTAAATCCCCCGTGTTAACGTCGTATTATTATAGTGTTGACGGGATGGGTATGAGTGAGTCTGTTTCTGATTCCAGTTTCTGTTCAGGTCCCAGCAGTTCAGCACCAGCCTCCCAGTAGTCTAGCGGGAGTTCGGGATCAGCCTACATTGAGGTGGGTTATCTTCGGTCCGGGCTTTATCTTTTCGGCCCTCTGGTTACTTTAGTCCAGTCGGACACCTGTTTTTGATTAGCCCTGCTGATTTTATCTATATGACCTATCTTGACAGATATTGATTTCTTTAGACATATCATGTACACCTGTTCTTGATTGTACCTGTTCTGGATTTAGCCCTGATGATTTTACCCGTTCTTGAATTAGCCCTGATGATTTTGCCTGTTCTTGACTTAATCCAGATGATGTTGCCTGTTCTTGATTTAGTTCTGATGATTTTGCCTATATACCATATGATCTCTCCTGATAGACATTGACTTCTTTGGACACATCATGTTATCTGATTGTCAGCTTTTATATCTTAGTATAGAGATGTCATGATCGATGATTCCTGCTATTTCATATCACTTATGATACTTGCTTTATATTCAGATATGCATGATAGATCCTGATCGATATATACAGATAGATGATTCCTTGTTGGGATCTCGGCATGTTGCCGACTACCCGGTCACTAGACCGTGAGATTGAGCATTATGATGATTGCTACGCACTGCTGTACTTCACGAACATGGCCGGGGTCGCTCCCCGTGGAGATTGTTCTTTACCGGTAAAGTGGTCTTGAGATTGGACCCGTGAGCCCCGATTGCATCTGTGAGTGCCGGGTTATTGTCAGCGGATCGGGTGCGGATCAGTGGTTTTTGCCTGAGCTTCTGTGAGACCAACATTGGCACATGATTGGGTACTTGGGTTTCTATTTTTGACGCATCATTCTCAGCTTGCACTGTCACTTATGCTATTTACCTTGTACCTTCGCTGCTCAGTTATGCTTGATTTTTCAGTTATGTCATGATTACTAGCATTATCTATCTACAGTTCCCTTATGCTTGATTATTACAGTTATCCCCTGATTCCAGCATTTATTACCTGCAGTTTCCTTATGCTTGATTATTACAGTTATCCCCTGATTCCAGCATTTATTACCTGCAGTTTCCTTATGCTTGATTATCTGCCTATTCAGTCTTATCTGTGGATTATTTGATTTTCAGTAGACACTATTTGTTATTTCAGCTTTACCCATTGATTATTACTATCCGCAGATTTTAGTACCCAGTAGGTACGATTAGCTATTTCTCGGCTCGTCGTGCCCACTGGGATACATGTACAGTGTATCTCACACCCCCTGGGTGACCATTTTCCAGGTCCGTCGGGTGGAGGGATGTCGGGACGATCGAGTGAGGCCATCACGATAGAGCTGTCCCCCTGAGGATATATATTGATGATTGAGATTCTCGATGATTTATAGCTGACTTCCATTTCTTAGTATTTCGGCTTAGATTTTATTTGGATATTTCAGGTTGATGTTAGCATGTTTTATTTTGGATTATTCTTGTTGCTTAGATTATTGTTTAGTTAAGATATTTATCGCTCTCTGATGATGATTACTAGCCTAGCCGTGCATGTATAGGGGAGTCTCTGTCCTTTGGATAGAGGATTTCCTATATATGTGGTGGTCTGTTACGCCCAGTTTGCGAACTCTGATTTTATAAAAAAAAAAAAAAAAAAAAAAAAAAAAAAAAAAAAAAAAAATTCAGACCTGATTTTTAAAACTCGGGGCGTGACAACTACAACCTGCTGGCTACAGCCAGACCCAAAATAAAAGAAAAGTACAACTGTCTGAGTGTCCGTGGTACACCAAACTATAGAACTCGGCACCGGGAAGTAGCTAGCTAATCCGCAATCCTCTTACCTCGCTCCTGGGTAGAGGGTCCCGCAACTCCAGCAGATGACTCTGCAAAACAAAGGGGGCAAAATAAAGGAAAACAGTGGGGGTCAGAACTACTATAAATCAGTAGCCTCCCCTAGTGGGTAAACCTCAAAACTCTAAAATGCCCACTAGGAGTACAAGAGACAAAGTAAGCAAGGGTGGAAAGCTATGAATAATAACAGCTGGTAAAAACTACCACTAAGATGCCTCTAAAATAATGAGCTAACAAAATCGCTAAAATGCATGCATCAGAGTATAAAAGCCTGCCTGGATAACCCAATCTAGACACCAGTGAACACTGGCACTATCTGCTACGCCTACTGGCTCACAACTCAGCTGTGGGGTGCAGAACGGTTCCTGACCGACACGGTCCCACCCCTGGGGCAACAGACCAGCTCCTGACCGGCACGGTCCTACCCCTATGGCAACAGACCGGCTCCTGACCGGCACGGTCATAAGTACACACACTCCGGAGTGGCACTCGAGGGGAGCGACCCTCACGAGTGAAATAGGTCGCCACAAGTATCCTGGTACAGTAGGACTGGATCAAGACCCTAACTAAGTAGGAAAAACACATCCACTAGAGAGATCCTGATCCCCTATCCCTCAATCTGATGCAATACAAAAATCCGGTCAACCGCCCAGAATCCGCGGTTGCCGCAATTACCCTGTCCCCAATTTCCCCCAATAACTGGCTGCACTATTACAGTTCCTGCTCTACTTGAGCATATAATCCCCTATAACTAGGTAACTGAAGAAAGAATAAAACAAGGTTTCTCCTATGTCTGTTCCAGCATGTATGTGTAGCAGAAAACGGTGGCCTAGCTAAATGAACATACAGCATGCAATTTCATTATTTAGCAAGATATTTCCAATTCTTGTATGAGTTAACATTGATGCCTTTGTTTAAATAGTTTAAATACTAATATGTCCCCAATTAGCTTCCACATCTGCATAAGTCCTCTTAACTATGTAAAAAGCATGAACAAACGTGAGTCTATTTGTGAGGACCCGGATCCCCACGACAGGGTTTACTGTTGGCTTGGAGGCTTTTGGGTGTGTGGGTGTGCGTGTCGGGCTCCAGATTTGAGTTTCTGGTGAAATTGGGGCTTGTTTCTTCTCTGGAAGTCCATTTTGGTTGTATGAGGTGTTTGCGCGCTTATTGGAGCCAAGAATGGGACCCGGAACAGAAATTGGATCAAGTTTACTTTTCCGGGGAATTTTGGAAAATTTTAGAAGTGGAATTTGGCCGAACGGAGCTCGGATTTGGATTCAGCGCGCGAAAACGAGCGAAATGGACTATTTACTTGAATTTTTCGGAGCCCGGACGCGAAAACACGGAAATCGAGGCTCGGGGTACTGTTCCGGCGGCCGGAGGAGCGCCGGCGGCGGCGGAGCGCGGCGGAGCGCGGCGGCGGGCGCGGCGCAGGCGAGCGGTCCACCGCGGGGCGCGTGCACCGGGCGCGGGCCACGTGGCGCGCTGCGATTGGCCGGCGCAGCGGGCGCGGTCCACGGGACTTGGCGGGGTGTACGGTGGACCGAGGGTAGGACACGTGGCAGTCTCTGGTTGGTGCGGTGTTGTGCACGCGGTCCACGAACTTTTGGCTCTGGTGCACGGTAGACCGGGGACACGTGGCGTTGTGTGGTTGGCCGGTTCTGGTGCACCCGGTCCACGCGGCGGCGGCGGCTGAGGCGGTGCCTCGGGACGCGTGCCCGACCCGGGTCCGGCGGCGGCGCGGCCGCGCACGTCGCGCGACGTGCGCGTTGACCGGGTCGGCGTGGGGGCTGCCACGTGGCGCCCCGTGGTTGGTCGGGCGCACGGGTGCACGTCGTCCGGTCGGGACACGTGGCGACGCGGCAGTGGTCGGGGTCGTGCGCCGGGTGCAGGAGGCGTCCGGGTTGGACACGTGGCGGCCTGAGGGAGATTCGGGCGCGCACAGTAACGGGCCGGCCCGTTACTGTAGCCGCCCGAAAACTTTCGGGCGCCCGAAAGTTGGGCCCGAAAGTGTTAAGTTGGCTTTTTGGGCTGATTCTTTTGGGGCCTATAAATAGGCCCCTTGGGCCGAGATTTTGCCCCTTTCCCTTGAGAATCAGCTCGTGATCCCTTAACAAAAAATCTTCCTCTCCCTCTTGGGATCTTCCGACAAAGTTTCAGAAAATCTGGAAGCCGCGACGACTGTGTTTTCTACCTCGAAGTGCGGAGCGACGGATTTCTGTTGAAGGCCCAATATCGTCGCATTTCGGTCTAAAATTTCCACAGAGCTACCCCGACATCCGATTTCAGCGATTTTTGCGGCGTTGGATTCACGAGAGGTAAATCTTCGACTTTCGTGTTGAGTGTTTTGCCTGGATTTGGGTTTTTGGCACGGATTTCGAGGCATTTCTGAGCCGCTGTTTTGTGTGAGAATTCTGGACAGCACCAACTTCGCGGATTTTTATCTCCTCATCCGGACATCGGAATTCGACGATTCAAGAGCCTATCGACATCTACTCTTCGCGAGGATCGTCGTGATATTTTTATTGGAATTTTGTGAATTTTATTTTCAGGTAAAATTCGCGTGTGAACAGTAACAGCCCATGCAGATTTTGGAATAGTGATTTTATGTGTGATTTGGTTGTAATTGTGAGTTGTGGTTGTACCCAGGACATTGTAAGCACCACTATGGTGCTCTTTGCTTAGTGGACTCGGAGTTTTATCAGTTTCTGGGCTTGTTATCTGTATCATCCTGGACAGTTAGCGCGATCAGGTGGGTGATCCTGCTCTCAATACCTATGGACTGCACTCTAATTCTATGATTATAAGTGCATGCATGATAGTATATGAGCTGTTTAATCTGTGCAAACTGTATGTTAGTACCCACAGTTGATAGATGTTAAATCTGATGACCTCATTGAACCACTTGCAGTATTTGAACTCTTACAACATGGAAACTCAACTTAGCTGTATTGTCAGTTAATTATTTATTCATGCACAATTAGACTACAGACAATGTGAACATGTGTTCAGATTTGCTCATCACCTTAGATTTTCCCCAGTGGTTGTACCCTTGTCGTTCTGACATTGTTACTTTTATCATCTTGGGACATAGTGGTCTTCCCTGAGTTATGGGTTGGGAGATTTAGTAGCTATGATGCATTGTACTCGTGTCTGGGGACCGAGTAGTGTTGGTAGCAGTCTGTAGATTGTTCATCATTGAGATAGTGATAGTGATAGTGATAGTGGTAGTGACAGTGGATCTGGGATCTTTGGGACATGGTCATAGTGACAGTGTGGATTTTAGCCAGTGAGTGAGACAGTGATTGGATCTTAGCCTGCAGGAGCCATACTTGAGATCGACAGAGATGTGCAGATACTTTGCTCGGTGGGGTCGCTACCCACGAGTACCACTCCGGAGTTGGGTTTGATATGTGTCCCTCTGGCTGAGCCAGTTTTGGCAGTCACGGACGCCGTCCCTCTGGCTGAGCCAGTTTTGGCAGTCACGGACGTCCTACATAAGTCCGGTCCTCTGGGATATACGGCAGTAGGTAGGCGCAGGCTTGACTGGACCCTATGGGCAGTCAGTTTGGATTGGGTGATCTTAGTTGAGAGAGAGTTGGTCGTGGCATCATATTCATTCTGTTCCGCCCTTTGAGCATTTAGATAGAGGCATAGTAGCAGTAGATGTTTTACTTTCCAGCTTTTCCATTCTGCATCTCTTTTGTTACTTTTGCCTCTAGTAGACTTAGTGGGCAGACCGTCGGGCTTGTTGGCGGCACCCACTGAGAACTACTGTGGGAGGTAGTTCTCACACCCGTCGTGGTGTCTTTTCCCCAGGGACGTCAGCTCCAGTTCCTGCGGTGCCAGTTGCTGATCCTGCTCTTCCAGACCGAGGTAAGGGAGTCGCGAGATAGATCCCTTTCCCCTTCAGCTTCAGTGTTGTAGAGGTACCCATATATTTTGGTTGTGTCATGTTTGAGAGATTATGTAGTGAGGTATCGAGTTGTACTTTTCTGCTTTCTTTGAGAGACTCTTGTATTTGTGGTGAGGACTTATTGTATTATGAGAGTTGTACTTATTGTATTTCTAGCAGTTTACTTTACTCTGATATCTGTTAGTGTAGTATCTCCTTTTTGCAGGTTTGACGCTACGTCTCTACGGGGCTTCCTGTAGGGGCGGCGGATCTGTTGGCGAGCCCGGGGTACAGTTCTGACCCCGGGGCGTGACAGATTAGAGTGGTATCAGAGCTTAGGGTGTAGGTCTTGAGGACTTAGGAACCCTAGGCTTATGGTTAAACCCTAGGATGACCCACGTGAGAGCCGAGACTTTTAGCGAAAGTCTTGATTGGGTATTTAACTCTCCCGAGAGGATAGGGACGAGTGATAGACATGTCTTCCTTTTGTAGCGACTATGTTGGCTGCAGACAACATAGTGCTTCGGAAAGGGGGACATGCCTTTTGACTTTCGCTAGATTGGGTCGAGTGTTGCTTGTGGTTCTGATTGTGTGTTTTGTCCCTCAGGTGGGGATGCCTCCTCGACGTTCGATGGTGACGCGCTCGCAGCCTTCGTCCTCTGAGCCCGAGCAGGAGGACTCGGGGCGAGGACCTCAGGCTGAGATTCTGGAGCTCCGTGCCCAGATGGCACAGTTGGCTGAGGCGGCTAGACGCCAGGAGGAGGCAGTGGCGCGGCTGACGCTCTTATTGGAGCAGAGAGCACAGCCGGCAGTGGTACCCCCTGAGGCTTCGCCGGTGCCTTCTTCCCCTGTTGTGGCACCCCCTGTGGTGCAGCCGGCGCCAGCGGTTCCTGCTGAGCCGGTTTCGAGTAGGCCACCGGCTGGGACGACGGGAGTGTTGACTGAGACAGAGCAGCGGGAGGTTGTTGATTTACTGATGAGACTGCGGCGGTTCGATCCGCCCCGCTTTTCGGGCATGAGTGCTGAGCCTTGGGCGGCCGAGACTTGGATTACCACCATGGAGCGCCACTTTGAGAGTTGTTTGTGGACGAGAGGTATAGGGTTATTCTGGCCACCCATTATCTGGAGAGCAACGCCGAGGCATGGTGGCGGCGTGTGCGACCAGCTGGTCCACCTGGGACGCAGCTTCTTCCTTGGACCGAGTTTCGGAGCATGTTGTTGGGAGCATTCTTTCCTGAGAGCGTCCGACAGCGACTGGAGGAGCAGTTGAAGAATCTCCGCCAGGGAGATAGGCCGGTGCAAATGTACATCGCAGAATTCAACCAGCTTTTGGCATGTGTGCCACATGTGGCTAGAGATGAGAGCCATCGTGTTTATATGTTTGAGAGAGGACTTCGCCGAGACATTTATCAGTTTGTCCGATCCCGCCGACTGCAGACCTTGGAGGCCTCGATGGAGCAGGCCTTGTATGTGGAGAGTGGAGAGGCCGTGATGGATGAGGTATCTCCGGCCCCTGTAGCGACTTCTGGGGCGAAGCGCCCGGCATCTCCGGAGGAGGGGCAGTCTAGCAGGCAGGGACCCCCGAGACCTCCACGTTCTCACTCGCAGGGCCAGGGGTACCAGGGACATCAGAGATCGGGGGCGTCTCGCCAGATACAGCAGCAGCAGCGTCGACCCCCACAACAGCAGCAGTTCTCACAGCAGACTTTTCAGCAGCAGCGCCCAGATCGGTGTGTTATCTGTGGAGGCCCGCATTTACCGACTCAGTGCCCGCAGAGACAGGGCCATTGTTTTCGCTGCGGGCAGGCCGGTCACTTTGCGAGTGTGTGCCCTAGAGCCGGCCACCCAGCTCCTTCATCAGCATCTGCACCGTATGTCCCTTACCAGCCAGCCGATCCTTCAGCGGCCTATGGCAGGCCAGATGTTGCCTCATCTTCTTCCCGACAGCCAGAGCGACGTCCCCCGGCACCGAGCGGTCGTGTTTATGCCGCTCAGGTTGAGGACACTTCAGCAGTTGAGCAGGTCGTTGCAGGTATTATTCTGATCTTAGTACTCCGTGCTCGAGCTTCTTTTGATACCGGTGCATCTCATTCATTCATCAGTAGAGTTTTTGGCATCTATCCGCATGATACCGGGGCATGTGCATCTTAGTGTCATTTAGGGGTAGAGATCTTGTGACCTGCATTAGCGTTCGGATTCATCCTAGTATCTTCCAGCAGAGGCGAATTTTTGGACATGATCAGAATAATTGGACCTTGAACGGCGCGCCGATTGATGTGTTGGTTCAGTTGCAGCTCCCCGACTCAGATTGAGCGCTTGGGATGGACCAGTTGGTGCGGCATCGTACAACATTCGATTGCGAACGGAGAATAGTGGCCTTTCCGCAAGATGGACGACAGAAGATCATTTCTACTGGGTACTAAGACATCTTCCCTGCAGCAGTGGCTTCAGCGGCTTTGGGTTAGGCGCGACTTGTCGAGCGTAGGTGACGCCTAGGACTAGAGGGTTTGTCTCTAGGGGTCTTGGTTAGAGTGGTGTTTCTTTTAGGGGCACGGATAGACCGTAGTTTCTGTTTTGTTTCCGCAGCAGGAATGGCATCAACCCTTCTCTCCTTTATTTTCTCACTCTGGTGCTGAAATTCGCGAACAGGATAAAGAATACAAAAGACTACTCCAGAGTAGGGACAGTGCCCGAACCTGTCCTTGTTGGTTAAGGCAAGGGCACTAGTCTCTCGGAACTTTCGAGCTGTTCGCTAATTTCAGTCGTTTTCTAAATCTGAGAGTTGGAGGCTGATGACCTTCCTACTGGCGGGGCTCCTTCCTTTTCTGTTAGTTTTGTAGCGTAATTCAAATAGCTTGGAGGCGTAGTGTTGGTTGTTCTTCTTAGTCCTCGGTGTTTGAGAATTCTTGAGTTTCCGCGGTTGGACGCGTTTTGTGGAGAGTTTGTGGCGACTGGGGAGTCGGAGTTTGTGTGTTGGAGGCTTACCTTGGGCTTGGAGACTCCCTTTGAGCTGTGTTTGTTTCGAGGACGAAACTTTCTTTTAGTGGGGGAGGATGTGAGGACCCGGATCCCCACGACAGGGTTTACTGTTGGCTTGGAGGCTTTTGGGTGTGTGGGTGTGCGTGTCGGGCTCCAGATTTGAGTTTCTGGTGAAATTGGGGCTTGTTTCTTCTCTGGAAGTCCATTTTGGTTGTATGAGGTGTTTGCGCGCTTATTGGAGCCAAGAATGGGACCCGGAACAGAAATTGGATCAAGTTTACTTTTCCGGGGAATTTTGGAAAATTTTAGAAGTGGAATTTGGCCGAACGGACCTCGGATTTGGATTCAGCGCGCGAAAACGAGCGAAATGGACTATTTACTTGAATTTTTCGGAGCCCGGACGCGAAAACACGGAAATCGAGGCTCGGGGTACTGTTCCGGCGGCCGGAGGAGCGCCGGCGGCGGCGGAGCGCGGCGGAGCGCGGCGGCGGGCGGCGGCGCAGGCGCGCGGTCCACCGCGGGGCGCGTGCACCGGGCGCGGGCCACGTGGCGCGCTGCGATTGGCCGGCGCAGCGGGCGCGGTCCACGGGACTTGGCGGGGTGTACGGTGGACCGAGGGTAGGACACGTGGCAGTCTCTGGTTGGTGCGGTGTTGTGCACGCGGTCCACGAACTTTTGGCTCTGGTGCACGGTAGACCGGGGACACGTGGCGTTGCGTGGTTGGCCGGTTCTGGTGCACCCGGTCCACGCGGCGGCAGCGGCTGAGGCGGTGCCTCGGGACGCGTGCCCGACCCGGGTCCGGCGGCGGCGCGGCCGCGCACGTCGCGCGACGTGCGCGTTGACCGGGTCGGCGTGGGGGCTGCCACGTGGCGCCCCGTGGTTGGTCGGGCGCACGGGTGCACGTCGTCCGGTCGGGACACGTGGCGACGCGGCAGTGGTCGGGGTCGTGCACCGGGTGCAGGAGGCGTACGGGTTGGACACGTGGCGGCCTGAGGGAGATTCGGGCGCGCACAGTAACGGGCCGGCCCGTTACTGTAGCCGCCCGAAAACTTTCGGGCGCCCGAAAGTTGGGCCCGAAAGTGTTAAGTTGGCTTTTTGGGCTGATTCTTTTGGGGCCTATAAATAGGCCCCTTTGGGCCGAGATTTTGCCCCATTTCCCTTGAGAATCAGCTCGTGATCCCTTAACAAAAAATCTTCCTCTCCCTCTTACCGATCTTCCGACAAAGTTTCAGAAAATCTGGAAGCCGCGACGACTGTGTTTTCTACCTCGAAGTGCGGAGCGACGGATTTCTGTTGAAGGCCCAATATCGTCGCATTTCGGTCTAAAATTTCCACAGAGCTACCCCGACATCCGATTTCAGCGATTTTTGCGGCGTTGGATTCACAAGAGGTAAATCTTCGACTTTCGTGTTGAGTGTTTTGCCTGGATTTGGGTTTTTGGCACGGATTTCGAGGCATTTCTGAGCCGCTGTTTTTGTGTGAGAATTCTGGACAGCACCAACTTCGCGGATTTTTATCTCCTCATCCGGACATCGGAATTCGACGATTCAAGAGCCTATCGACATCTACTCTTCGCAAGGATCGTCGTGATATTTTTATTGGAATTTTGTGAATTTTATTTTCAGGTAAAATTCGCGTGTGAACAGTAACAGCCCATGCAGATTTTGGAATAGTGATTTTATGTGTGATTTGGTTGTAATTGTGAGTTGTGGTTGTACCCAGGACATTGTAAGCACCACTATGGTGCTCTTTGCTTAGTGGACTCGGAGTTTTATCAGTTTCTGGGCTTGTTATCTGTATCATCCTGGACAGTTAGCGCGGTCAGGTGGGTGATCCTGCTCTCAATACCTATGGACTGCACTCTAATTCTATGATTATAAGTGCATGCATGATAGTATATGAGCTGTTTAATCTGTGCAAACTGTATGTTAGTACCCACAGTTGATAGATGTTAAATCTGATGACCTCATTGAACCACTTGCAGTATTTGAACTCTTACAACATGGAAACTCAACTTAGCTTTATCGTCAGTTAATTATTTATTCATGCACAATTAGACTACAGACAATGTGAACATGTGTTCAGATTTGCTCATCACCTTAGATTTTCCCCAGTGGTTGTACCCTTGTCGTTCTGACATTGTTACTTTTATCATCTTGGGACATAGTGGTCTTCCCCTGAGTTATGGGTTGGGAGATTTAGTAGCTATGATGCATTGTACTCGTGTCTGGGGACCGAGTAGTGTTGGTAGCAGTCTGTAGATTGTTCATCATTGAGATAGTGATAGTGATAGTGATAGTGGTAGTGACAGTGGATCTGGGATCTTTGGGACATGGTCATAGTGACAGTGTGGATTTTAGCCAGTGAGTGAGACAGTGATTGGATCTTAGCCTGCAGGAGCCATACTTGAGATCGACAGAGATGTGCAGATACTTTGCTCGGTGGGGTCGCTACCCACGAGTACCACTCCGGAGTTGGGTTTGATATGTGTCCCTCTGGCTGAGCCAGTTTTGGCAGTCACGGACACCGTCCCTCTGGCTGAGCCAGTTTTGGCAGTCACGGACGCCGTCCCTCTGGCTGAGCCAGTTTTGGCAGTCACGGACGTCCTACATAAGTCCGGTCCTCTGGGATATACGGCAGTAGGTAGGCGCAGGCTTGACTGGACCCTATGGGACAGTCGGTTTTGATTGGGTGATCTTAGTTGAGAGAGAGTTGGTCGTGGCATCATATTCATTCTGTTCCGCCCTTTGAGCATTTAGATAGAGGCATAGTAGCAGTAGATGTTTTACTTTCCAGCTTTTCCATTCTGCATCTCTTTTGTTACTGGTTGCCTCTAGTAGACTTAGTGGGCAGACCGTCGGGCTTGTTGGCGGCACCCACTGAGAACTACTGTGGGAGGTAGTTCTCACACCCGTCGTGGTGTCTTTTTCCCCAGGGACGTCAGCTCCAGTTCCTGCGGTGCCAGTTGCTGATCCTGCTCTTCTAGACCGAGGTAAGGGAGTCGCGAGATAGATCCCTTTCCCCTTCAGCTTCAGTGTTGTAGAGGTACCCATATGTTTTTGGTTGTGTCATGTTTGAGAGATTATGTAGTGAGGTATCGAGTTGTACTTTTCTGCTTTCTTTGAGAGACTCTTGTATTTGTGGTGAGGACTTATTGTATTATGAGAGTTGTACTTATTGTATTTCTAGCAGTCTACTTTACTCTGATATCTGTTTAGTGTAGTATCTCCTTTTTTGCAGGTTTGACGCTACGTCTCTACGGGGCTTCCTGTAGGGGCGGCGGATCTGTTGGCGAGCCCGGGGTACAGTTCTGACCTCGGGGCGTGACACTATTGTTCTTTATTAATGTAAACAGTTTATCTCCTTTTTCTTTTAAGAATTACCTATTCCATTATCAATGCAAGTGTGAACATTTTACTATATCTCATACAAGCATGCTAACTTCAGTTCCCTAACACTGCGGTTAACATGATTCCAGTCATCTCTTGATAAGCCTAGTGGGTAATCAAAAGTGAGAGGTGACAACGGTACCCACCTCGAGCGCTAAATCCCGGCCACAGAAGGGAAGTCCACGCTCAGTCCAGTAATATCCTTGACACTGTGCAACATTCCAAAAGAACGTACACCAATAAATATACACTAATCCATCCAAAATCTGCCCAATTACAACAGTCCGAAGTTTCACAGTTTTCACCTGCGAAAAAATGCCCGAAAAAATCCAAGAAAAATACCGTCACAATCCTCGCGACGAACCCGTCGAAACGAGTACCTGCACGCTCAATTCCGAGTTTCCTACACAGAGATATAAAATCGACAAGGAAAGCACCTCAAACTAAACTGTGCCAAAACACTGTGTTAAGAGCTCGAGAAAAAGAAAGATTCTCACCTTCAAAGAGCACTCAGAAAATTCTGAGAAAAATCTAGGAGATTCCTTGCGAAGAGTAGATGAAATTTGCCTTTTGAATCACCTCGATCCGATGCCTGTGCGCAAAGATATAGCCAAAACTCCAAAGTGCTGTCCAAAAATCCACGAAGGAAAATGGGTCAAATGTAAGCTCAAGAAACTACAAAATCCACACGGAAAACGAGAAAACTCAAAACACCAAAGTTGGAGTCCTACCAGTCGTGAGTCCAACGGTACGAAAATCGCAAAAATCGAAGATCGGGGTGAGTCGGGGAAGTCCGCGCACTAAACTGCGACGAAACGGGTCGCCGAAGAACGAGTATCGCGCCGCGCCGTAAAATCGCGAACCTCGGAAAGCGTGCCACAGAAAAACCCAGGGATCCACCAAAGTGAGGAGCACTGTAAGAGGAAAAAGTTTTGTGAAGGGTCCACAGTGAAATTAGTCCAAAAGCCCAGAAAAAAATGCCCAAGGGAGCCTATTTATAAGCCCAGCCCAACCCTGTGTTGGGCCGGATTCGGGCGCAAGATTCGGGCGCCCGAATCCGCCAACACAGGGTCGGACGGATCCCGTACGACGCGCCCGAATCGCTGAGGTGCCGCCACGTAAGCCCGCAACAGCAAACAGCCGTGCAAGGGTCCCCCGGGCACGCCACGTACCCCCCCCCCCCCGGTCAGCGGGGGTAGGTGGGGTGAGTCGCGCACGTGGCGACGCGTGGCGCACTCAAGTGCGGTCGCCACGCGTCGGCCGACCCGCTGCCCCGTACCCCAACTCAAATGCCGTGGACCGCGACTAAGTGAGCCCACCAATGCCCGGCTGCCACGTGTCGTACTCCCGGTCCACCAAAACCGCGCCCTTTTTTTCCTGAACCGCGCAGCGCGCACCCGC
>CM054944.1:16166385-16186385 GCA_029168755.2 Tillandsia fasciculata | reverse complement strand
ATAAATATGATACTTATATAAAAATATCACAAACATGTATTTCTATAATCTAATTTTATTGTAATGTCCGAGATAAAAAAAATAGATAAAATTTGGCTGAGAAACTTCCAAACGGCACTTAACTGAAAGATTCTTAATGTATAATTTTGCTTCTATTAAATAATTTATATAGGGGCAATTTCCTACGTACCCCTAAAAATTTCTCTGTTTTCAGATTTACCCCTCTTAGAAGGCTAATATTAAAACTACCCTTCTTACGTTCCAACTTCTTTCCAAAATACCCCTGAAGTTAAACTCTGTTAGTGTACCGTTTAGAACTGCCGTTATCTGTGTATAATTACTATTTTGCCCTTTCAAATATACCATAAACCCTAAAACCCTAAACCTCTAAACCCTAAAACCCTAAACCCTAAACCCTAAAACCCTAAACCCTAAACCCTAAAACCCTAAAAAATCATAAACCCTAAACCCTAAAACCCTAAACCCTAAACCCTAGAACCCTAAAAAACCCTAAACCCTAAACCCTAAAACCCTAAACCCTAAACCCTAAAACCCTAAAAAATCCTAAACCCTAAACCCTAAATCCGGGCAAAATAAGTATATCTGATAGTTTTCAACTCCGATTATTATTTAACTCTAGTTTAACCCTAGTTAACTTAACAAAGGGAAACGGTAGGGGTATTTTTAATAACGGTGGAACGTATGAAGGGTATATTGGAAAGAAAAAAATAAGAGGGGTAAATCAGATATTTCTTCATATTTCAGGGGTACACAGGCAATTATCCCATTTATATATTATGTATCTTTTAATATAAAAAATTTTAAAAAAATAAATAAATTTTATAAAAAAAAAAGTGATTAATTATTCGTGGGTAAAAATAAATAAAATTGACACGCAACCAAGAGAGAGAGAGAGAGCGCCGATTCATCCAAGTGGGCATGGTTTCTAGAAATGGTCCGGATCCCCATGCAATTAATGGGCCGCCGAAATCGTTGACCTTTTACCTCTGTTTTCGTACCACCACGCTTGTACGAAACGTCACATGCATGTGCATTCGCGGGCGCGTTCTCTCTCTCTCTCTCAAACACCAACACCAAAATATATTCTATATATAATTTGACACATCCATCACATAATAATAATAATAATATGAAAGTTTCATTACCAATTATGGTATGAATCAATACAACATATGTCTAAAAAAAATATTAAATGCACCTAATTTTAAAATATACATTAAAAATTAAAAATAATTTTTTATAATACAATAAATTATTTATATATTCTATATATTATATATTATATTATATTATATTATATTATATAGTATTAATTATTCAATATATTGTGTAAATAAGCAAAAATATTTCTTTTTAGAATTATGAGTATACCCTATAAAATATTCTCTTCACCATATTTATATTTAGACATACACCACATGCTTATAATATTTTAATAAAAATTTTAAAATTAATTCATAAATCATAATTTAAATTATTAAACTATGTAGATTAAATATATTTAATTAAATTTTGATATTTACATATTAGTCATCTAATATATGAGTATTAATATACAACAAGTGCATATAATAATTTTTTCTTTTTCTAATTAATTTTAATAAGGTAAAGATAGCCTCACCTATTTTTAAATTTAAAATAAATTCTCTAACTTTAACTTTTTAGTTAAAAATTTTATTTATAAAATAACCAACAAAATTATTAGTTTGATTGAATTTTTGAATAAAATTATTAGAATAATTTAACTCTACAAATGCTAAAAGTTAAAAAAATAGTAATAAATTTTTTTTATAATGTATATAAAAATATTTTATAATTTTTTTTTTATATTTTTTTAGTTATAATTTTTTCAATCTTAAAATTTAATAACTATATAACTTAATTAGCTAAAATATTATCCATCCTTGGCAAAACACGGATCATCACCAAAACTAATTTTTGCTGGCACTTTTGTGGTGGCATTTATGAAAAAAGCCACCAAAAATAAATTTTTGCCGACAGTTTTTTAAAAATGCCGTTAAAAAAAATTATATTTATTTTATTTTATTTATTTGTTTAATCTTAAAAAAAATTATATTAAAAATGGCCAAAAAAAAATTTTTACTGGCTTTTTTTTAATAGCTTTTGTAAAAAATGCCACTAAAATCTAATTAATACTGGCATTTGAATTAATTGCCAGCAATTAATTGCCAGCAATTAATAATGGCATTTGTATTAATATGTTTAATCTATTACTAATTTAAAAATTTATCCTACCAAATGCCAGCAAAGGAAAATTTAATTCCCGCGCACGTAGGGTCGCGATAGCGCGCAGGGGAAAATTTTTTCCAGCTATCGCACGCAAGAAAGGAAAAAAAAAAAATCCCAAAAAATTTCCCTAGCTCCTTCCCCAAACCGCACGCGCGAGCCTTTTCCCTGTCTGCACGCTAGCTCCCCCAGCCACCGCGCGTCTCCCTGCGGCCACATCTACGGCGCGACTCCGCCGCCTCGGCCACCGCCTCCCCTGCGGCCATCCATCCCGCGCGCAAGCCTCCCCTGTTCGCTCCCCCGGCCGCCACAGCCTCCCCTGCGGCCACTTGTACCGCGCGCCTCCACAACCATTAAGCTGCCGCAGATAATTAAGGTTTCCTCTAGCTTCCCCCCTCCACCACCATCGATCTGCCGTGCGTACCCTATTTTTCTGGCAGAATCTTTGCGACTACTGGCATTTCCACGCACGCGGTGTCGTCGATGCTCTCAGGCTGAAGATCGAAGCTTTGTGGAGCGTCTTCTCCAACGACGGTCGGAGCTCTGTCCAGGTTCGAGCGTCTTCTCCAACGACACTCGGAGCTCTATCCTGGTTCAAGCGTCTTCTCCAACGACACTCGGAGCTCTGTCCAGGCTCGAGCGTCTTCTCCAACGACATTAGAAGCTCGAAGCTCTGTCAAGGTTCGTGCAGGACATCAATTTTTTTTTCTTCATCAATTTTTTTTTCTTCATCAGTTTTTTCTTCATCAATTTTTACTTACTTGCTCCTGAAGTGATCGAGTTAAATAACAAACAAAGGACACATAGCACACATAAATTGAAGATGGAAAAGGCACATTTCATACATAAATTGAAAATGCATTTAATGTCAAAATTCCCAAGCAAGAACAAATTATGCACTAGTTGCTCCTACTACTCAAGAAAATTATTCCTCTTTGTAGCTAGAAAAATACGCATGAAATGTTGATTCCGCTAAAATTAAAAGCAATCATTAAAATTGATCAAAAAATTGTAGAAGGTTATAAAAGAAAGAGGACCATTTTACCTGCTAGGCAGCAAGTGAGCTCTACTAGATCGACATTCACAAGCAGAAACTTCATGTCCAACTTGATACCAGTGCATGTGTTTCACCTGTGAATTACAGCACTAATTACAAGTTGTGCAACAGAACTAGAATCCTATAGGTGTAGCCATTTTTTTCTTTAGACTTGACCTAGTGTAGAATCAAATAAGAGGTTATAACAAAATGCCACTCAAAATTGATAAAGAACTTGCCCTTGGCTTGGTACAATATATTTTTTTTGTATCGTATGTTAAATAGATCATCCAAACCACTTAGTCTGTCTCTTAAAATTTTACATGCATAACATACAATGTATGTATATTTCGAAATCATACACTTTCAAAAATTATGTTAAAGATTTCAAAGTTGATTTGGAAATATCTCTTGTTTCTTTCTGATAAAACAAGAAATTTGCTCGGACGGGCGTTTGCATCATGAAATTCTCAAGAAAGAACTAGCCCACAAATCCAGTTTCAGTTCACATTTGCTCTTAATATCTAGAAGTAATGTCTTCCGCACCATAGGAGGTGAAAGACTCAGAACTCAAAACTCCGGTCTTTTAGGAACACGAAGCAATAAATTTCAACTTTAACAAAAAGACAAGTATAGGTTCAGGAGAGGATATTGACTTATTTGATCTAAAAGAGTAAGTTGTACAAACCAGCAGTGTTCTGTGTTTTATAATCACATGAGTTTTTGCACCACTCTCATTGTAAACCGAGCAGGAGCCTTCCTCTCCACTAGTTCCCAGTCCAGTTATAAGCATGCTGCTCTCACTTTTAAGCTGCCCACATGCTGCTCTCACTTTTTATGACATAGGAGAACTTGTGATCCAACATGGAAATCAAATTGAAGTTTCACTATACAAATATAAATATATATATATATATATATATATATATATATATATATATATATATATATATATATATATATATATATATATATATATATATATAGTGAGACAAGATCGGGATCCAGATTCATATCCCTCAAGAACTAGATCCAAATTCTTAATGCTCCAAATATATATATAGTGAGACAAGATCGGGATCCAGATTCATATCCCTCAAGAACTAGATCCAAATTCTTAATGCTCCAAATTCTGTGCCTTAAATCTAGTCTTAAGTCTTAATGCTCAAAATCCTTTTTTTTTTTTTTCTTTTTCTTTCCCCAAAATTAGCAAGTAGTTATGTTATCAAAATACCAAAGATTTGATAAAAAAATATATATAAGGATCAAATAAAATAAATTTTTTTCTTGCTGAAGTGAGTGTATCAACAGCAAACGGCATGCCCTGCTCTTTGATACAAATCTTTGACAAAGTTTATGAATTTGCTTAAGTTTTGATGAATATTTTACTCTGTAACAAATGGAAGATAGATGTTTGGGTTTAGGATTTAGGGTTTAGGCCCATTACTAACGTAAGGTATTTTGTGTTCCCTACTTACCAACCATGTACACCTTCTCTCTAGTATTTTATACTTTTGTCCTACTAAATTTCATAAGCAGTATATTCTTGCAGTAGAATTTGCAAAATTTGGAACTTGTATTACATATTTATTTTGCATGCAAGGTTAATTAGCAATAATTTATTAGGTGACTACATGTTCCGTGTGTTCGAAATTTTAGATGGATTAGTAATTTTGTCACATTGCTCACCACCATTGTTTCAGCTTATCAAGGAGGTTCCTTACAGTTCAAAGTTCAAATAGGCTAATAGATTTCACAAGAACATTGCAAATGGCTAGTGTATCTTAATGGTCTCACAACACTGCACTTGTCTTAAAACCAATATTCTTGATGGCAAATACTCATCTGAGAAGACTAATTGTCTCAGGAGATTGGCACATAGGCTAGTGTTAATCTAAAGCTACATGCCTATTGATTGTTTGTTAATGAGTTGCTCATAAGACTTGAAATAAAACAAGCTTTAGCTACATATTACTTGAATGCAGTTACAAATAACAATATCCTAATAACATCCAGTTTGTAGAATTGGTCATTTATCATTTTGAGAAAGTTCGGCGAACATGTTTATCTATTTTTTCGTCATGGGTTGCATTCTACCATTTAGCATTAATTTACTCTCTATTAATTCTAACATTTTTTTTTTTTTTTTATATGGTTTTGTTTGATGTTGTTTGAATTGTTGATGAGCATGTTAATGTAATTCTTTAAGACATCTTCTTTTTAGATGAGCATGTTAAAATAATTCTTTAAGAGATCTTCTTTTTATCTCAATTTTTTATGATAATGGTGCAAAAGCGTGTACCTCTTGTCCTCCCATGATCCACTTTACACCTGAACTGGTGGCATCTTGATCACGCAGTGCTCTTTTTTCATTGTATGGTGGCATCTTGATCAAGCATGTATAAGATGTATTTATACACCTGGCGGAGGCAATAATTTCTCTTGAGAAAGAGAGTGATAGTTGTGCTGGGTGCGTGGGTTCCAACACATCATTGAAAGCATGATGTGTCCTTAGGAGGATGCCTTAATCCAACTTTAGTGTGTAGGATATTAACTATTATTGGTAGAACAATACTAGTGAAAGAATTAGGAAAAGAGAAAGAGAGCTTGGAAATAAGTACCTTTAAGTTGGATAGTTTTTATCTGAAGCATAGTAAAAGTAATGGATAGGAATAAAATGATCGAGGATAAACAGTACAAAGGAGATAAAATGACAAGGGGTAAACTAAAGAACCATTTAGAAAACTATAAATCTGACAAAGCAGTTTAATTTTTTGACACATCTCCTACTCCAATTGTTCTGAATTTTGTAATTATTTGTAATGGGTTCTTTTCTTTATTTGTAAAAAGTAAAAATATATAATGATTCGATATTTATTTGTTCTGTGTGTTGAATGTGGAAATAATTAGGTTCTTTTCTTAGAATTTTATCTTCTTATATAGATTGAAAATAGTATGCTAATTAAATCTTTTTGTTGTTTCACAGTCGCTTAATAGATTTTTTTTTTTTCTAATGCAGGTTTGATTAAGTTAAGGAGAAGTAATCTGGTGACTAATTGCAATGTCGATCTCCTCCTTTTCTTCATTTTGTATATGACTCAAATATGTATTTAAAGTATATATGCCGATATAATTTTGTTGTTGCAATTAATTAAATTGATGATATTTTTTATCTATTATGGATGTTGATTAGATGATATATACTTAAAATTTTATGAATTGATGGTATTTTTTGTCTATTATGAATGTTGATTAGATGATATATACTTGAAATTTTATAAATTGATGGTATTTTGCCTATGACTAAAATTTATTGTGCTTAATTAATTGTAATTTGCATGTTTTTAAATATCTTTTAAAAATCTTCTGTGTTGATATGAAACTAGTATTTGACCTAATTAAACTATTATTTTATTGCTAATTATAAAAATGAATAAAAAATTCTCTTTTTGCCGGCATTTTTTTTTGTTAGGATATAAATTTATTTGCCGACACTTTTAATTCTATTTGTCGACACTTTTTTGTTGGGATAATTAATTGGAAAAACTATAATTTTATAATTATTTTGGCAATTATGAGTGCCATTAAAAATAATAGAGGCTGGCGATTTTGAGTGCCGATACAAATCGTTTTCCTGGCACTTATGAGTGCCACTAAAAAGGGGAATGCTGGCGGTTTGGAGTGCCGGAATAGATTGTTTTGCTGGCACTTGTAAGTGCCACTAAAATGGGATATTCCAACGGTTTGGAGTGCCGAAATAGATTGTTTTGCTGGCACTTATAAGTGCCACTAAAATGGGATATCCCGGCGGTTTGGAGTGCCGGAATAGATTGTTTTGATGGCACTTGTAAGTGCCACTAAATTGGGATATCCCGGCAGTTTGGAGTGCCTGAATAGATCGTTTTGCTGGCACTTGTAAGTGCCACTAAAATGGGATATGCTGGCGGTTTTGAAAGTGCCGGAATAGATCGTTTTGCTGGCACTTGTAAGTGCCACTAAAATGGGATATGCTGGCGGTTGAAAGCGCCGGCTTTACCTTCTATGCTGGCAGTTTGATATAAGTGCCGGTAAAAGAATTGCCGACTGAGTTTTAGCCGGCACTTTTGACTGCCACAAAGAAATGCCGGAAAAAATAATTACCGGCACTTTTTTGATGTTTCCCGGCAGATTAAAGTGCCGCTAAAAGCCGGCAGATTAAAGTGCCGGCACTTTTTTGATTGTATATATTTATTTTTATTATTTAATCATTGTATTTTTTACTTTTTCAAAATTAAAACTCTACAAAAATAAAATAAAATAAGTTAAAAAATAATATAATATTAAATTATTTATTATATTTTTAGCTTTTATTTTATTTATTTAGTACCAAACAATGAATATATAAACAAATAGCAGAAGAAATAATTTTCTTAATTCTGCAGAAATCTACTTCAACCTTAACTTTATCTTCTGTAAAACGAAGAGCAAATTAATGTGCCATTAGTTTTTGAACCAAAGACACTCACTACAACAAAATTATGTTATAGGGACACATGTTTGTGACACTTTTGTATAAACACATGTTTGTGATACTTTTGTATAAGTGTCCTATCTATTTTCCATCTATATTCAAAATTAGGTTATAGGGACATATTTTTGGGACACATTATAAAAATGTGTCGCTATACACCATAGCGACGGCACATATAGCAACACTTACAATAAGTGTCGGTATTTTTATCAGCGACACTTTTTTTAGACTTTAGAAATACTTAAAAGTGTCGCTATAACCTAATTTTATTGTAGTGACTACAACATACAACAAAATTAGGTTATATATACACATGTTTATGATACTTTTGTATAAGTGTCCTATCTATATTCCATCTATATTCAAAATTAGATTATAGGGACATATTTTTAGAACACATTATAAAAATGTGTCGCTATACACCCTAGCGACGGCACATATAGCAACACTAATAATAAGTGTCGGTATTTTTGCCAGCGACACTTTTTTTAGATTTTAAAAATACTTAAAAGTGTCGTTATAGTATAATTTTATTGTAGTGAGAGTAGAAAAGATTTATTTTGTGTAATTAAAAGTAACGTGTTTAATTTTTTTACTTTTCAAAATATTTTAATATTCATAATTTGATAATTTGATGTGATAGTATATTTTACAAGATGATTTATCTCAATGGAAAAAAATAAATTAAAAGTTGAATATGATATTTTATTTTGGATATTTTGACTCTCGTTGGTTGAATAAATATTTTATTTTATATATATTTAGTGTTTAATTCATGAGGTGTGTGATCAAATATATAAAATAAATACATATTCAGCCAAATTTTTTTGAAATAAAATAAATAACATAATAGGTAAAATATGATACACTATAATAAAACTATGTTATAGCGACATTTTTAAGTATTGCTAAATACTAAAAAAAAATGCTGCTGAAAAAAATACCGATAATTGTCATTAGTGTCGCTATATGTGCCGTCACTAGGATATATAGCGACACATTATTAAAATATGTCTTAAAAATGTGTCCATATTACCTAATTTTGAATATAGATGGACTATAACTGGGACACTTGCAAAAAAATATCACAAATATATATGTGTCCCTATAATCTAATTTTGTTATAGTGATACCGTAGCAAATTATTGATATCAAAACCTCTCAGAGAAAAAATTATACTCTAAATAAGACTTTAATTGCACCATAATATATCTACTATATATTATAAGCAACTTGAGTTATATATTGTACGGATATTAAAATACAATATCCAATAAAATTTATTTTATATAAAGATTTTCTTCTATGATTGTAAGCTAATATCTAAAGATTTTGATAATATTCATGATATTCAATAATAATTTATTTCAAATATATAAAAATATTTTTGTATAATTAAAAATTAATAGTTTAATTTTTGGTACTCATTTCTTGATATTTATTATTTGATAGAGCATCATAGTTTACTCATTTATCGCATTCCCATAAGAAAAATACTATATGTACACCCCCAAAGGGGGTGTACATCTCACACCCCCACCCATCTATGGTGGGGGTGTGATGAGGGGTCACTTCATGTGACCCCTAAAAAACACCCCCACCATAGATGGGTGGGGGTGTATGATGCACACCCCCTTTGGGGGTGTACATGTAGCACTTCTTTTTTGATAAATCGAAAAAATATATCAAATAAGATGTTTTTATACCGGTTAGAATTAAAGAATAGCGAAAATTTGCAAACTGGATAGCCAACTTATCTGGAAACCAAAATCGAATTAGATCGCTTATTTTATTAGCCTTCTTAATTAAATTGTCCTTGTCTTGATTATTTTGGATCTTCCACGTATTTCACAGTCTCTCACGCGTTTCACGTCTTCCACAAAGAGAGTTACTAGTTCTCTTCTATGTCCATACATCAAAATCTTAAAAATATAGATAAAAATCAGAAAGGAGAGAGAGAAACATACGTGAAAACCAGAGAGGAGAGAGAGAAAGAGCGAAGACAATATATATATTTTTTCTTTAGGTCTTATGTATAGAGAGAAAATAATTTCTTTTATATATTATCAAGATCCTTTAAAATATTTTATTTCTCACATATAGAGATATGAAGAAATATATTTTTTTGACTAATAAAAAATATATAACTCATTTTTACCTTTATTCTTAATATAGAAAAATAAATTTTAATTTTACTCTTAATATATAATGATAAATCATAATCCACACCTTATGTGAATTGGGTTGAACTGAAACCGGCCAATGGTCAATGCAGCAATATCCAAACAAAGTTGGAATGAGACGAAAGGCACGTGCCACTTATATTCTTCTTTTTTCATCTCTGTTTCTTGATATTTTCGATAGCGGTTAATATTCTACTCGAGAGAATAAATTTTTTATTATTATTATTAAAAAAAAAAATCTATCACCCTCTGTATTTTTTTTTTTTTTTTTTATTACTGCGTCTCCTCCCTCGTCCTGTACCGCTAGAGCCGTCCTTGCCCTAGCCCCCACATCGACGACCTCTTCCTTCCCAAACTTCTCAAATCTTGCGGCATGACACCTTTGTCGCTATCGCCGTCCATAGCCACACTCTCTGCTGCATCCTCTCCTTAACGATCGATGAAAAATCCAAACTAGCGTCGCAAGTACGTACTAGCCATTATAACAAAATTAGATTATATGAACACATATTTGTGACACTTTTTTGCAAGTGTCCTATTTATAGTTCATCTATATTCAAAATTATATTATAGGGACATATTTTTGGGACACATTATAGTAATGTATCGCTATACAACATAGCGACGGTATATATAGCGATACTAATGATAAGTGTCGGTATTTTTTTCAGTAATATTTTTTTAAATTTTTAGCAACACTTAAAAGTATCGCTATAGTATAGTTTTGTTGTAGCATAGCATCATATCGAAGGTATAGGCAAGGTAGGAAAAAAAAATGTGGCATTCATGGAGGGTCAGATATAGGATCAGTGGAAGTGGAGGGAAAAAAAAAAAGAAAAAGAACGAAAAAAAAGAGACGATGAGAAAAAAAAAAAGACGAAAATAGAATAAAAAAATAAACTAAAAATGAAGGAGAAAGAAAGAAAAGTAAATTCATTTTGGTCCCAAAAAGTACAAATTTAACATGCAAAATTTTGAAAAATAATATATTTTCTTGAAAAAAAATGTAAAATCTGTAAAGTATTTTATACAAATTTATTTTTTAAAAAAAGAATTAAAGGACAGCTTAATATTATAATTTTTTCTTTTTTTTTTTTAAAAAAAAAAAAAGGGTCCTCCAGGGCTTCGGATGTAACTGCCATATCTCACTGCTGTGGTTCAGCTGACACAAGAAAAAGTGTGGCGTTACATTGCAGCAGAGGAAATATATAGGTTCTAGAGAGATCTAGAGAGATCTAGAGAGAGTGAGTAGTTACTAATTAATTAATTGTCGAGCCTCTAGCTAGCTAGCTAGCTCGGATCGATGATTTGAAGACTCTACGGAGGGAGGGGGGCGAAAAACTGCAATCGCTGCCGCGGCTGCAGCTGCACGAACGAGCGACGGATACGATGCATGTCTTTAATTACTTCATAATAACACATTTCTCATGCAAATGCATTGTTCTTTGTTCTTGATTGACAAGATAGAAAAAAAAGAAATAAAAGTCAAACTCTTTATTGTTTTGATAAAATTTATTTATTATAAAACGATTATATAATAAAAAAAAATATATATAAATATACATCTCTTTAGGAATATATATCTTACACCCCACCCCATTCTGGAATAGAGTGAATTTTACTCGTCACTCGATGTGACAAGTAAAATAATACCCATCCCAAAATAAAATGAAATGTAAGATATACACCCTAAAGAAATATACACCTAGCATCTCTCATAAAAAATTGATAATTAGTTTTTCAAGTTCCACTGATTGTACGTTGTGTGGTTGGCTACATACTGACTTAAAAAGTTAGGATTAATTTTATATAAATTTTTATAAAAATATTATCAGTAAAAAACTAATTATAAAAATTAAATAATTAAATTTATTTTTTTAAAATATTTATGATTTGTAAAAATATATTTCTTTAAAAGTTATGATTCGTTCATATATGTTCTTATTATTTAATTTATTTATAATTTTTTAACGAAGGGGACGTAATAAAATATTTTTGTCCTCACAAGTTTATATTTTTTCTTGCAATCGAAAGCCTGGCCTTCAACGTTGTCGTCATCGTAGGTCTCGCCGTCATTATGGTTAAAAAAAAAAAACAAAAAAAGATGATGAAAATTTATATTGAAATACAAATTAATTATATGTATAAGGTTTAAAAATAAAGTCAATTTACTATTTAGTTAACTGTGATTAGCTTTTTTGACTTACAGTTATCTAAATTTTATTAACCTAAGAATATATTTGCAAACGGAAAGACTTTTTGGAGGGATAGACCTCTTAACTTAAATTTTGTAGAAATATACTTATTATTTAATATCTTTATGGAGAGCGATATATAATTATCCCCAAAATAAAGTTAATAGCTGAGATTTTAAATTCAGTTTAGTTGTTTTATATTTTTTAACTGAATTTATTAAAAAAAAATAGTAAGCTATTATTATTTTTTCTCTCAAAAATTAAAAATATTGAAGATAGATAAATAGGCTATTTCTCTTCTTAAGTAATATCATATTTGCACATCGATTAAATTAAATATATTTTCTGTAGATTTATCGGAAAATAAGAAAGTGTATTTTTAGATGCTTTTGCTCTAAAATTTATTATTTTGTCCTATTTGTCCAATAACACAAAACTGTTTTTTTTTTTTTTAACCTTAATTATATTTTGAAAATGAACTCAATTTGAAATGTAACCAACTAAATTTCAAGTTTGGAACTTGATACCCACCGTAAAGTCCTTAATTAGGCTACGTTTGTTTCGGATATAAGAAAATTTTAGTTATACCGAAAATAGATATAAGTTATGATATTAGCAGGAACTAATGTTAATTTATGTTTGGGTATGTATAAGAGTTACACCGGGTATAAAGAAAATTATGTTTGGTAAATTAAAGAAAAATAAAAAAATAGAGTGAATTAAATTTTTATAAAATAATAAAATAAATTTTAAATTTTATAAATTTAAATAACTTATAATTTAAAATAAAATTAATTAATTAAAAAAAAAAAAAAAAAAAAAAAAAAAAAAAAAAAAACTACAGTGGAACAACTCAACTCTGCTGCTTGGAACAGTTGTTCCCCCTAATCCCGGAATTAGGTGGAATCCAAGCAACTTTTTGTTGTTTGGGTACAAAGGGAGGGATATATCCCCCTTATCCCCTTCTAGTTCTTGTACCCAAACGGAGCTTAGCAAACTATCCTAGATATAAATACCGCATATGATATTGGATGATATAAATATCCTAGATATAAATACCGCATATGATATTGGAAAATTTTAGTTAACCTAAACTTCATATTTAGTAAAACAAACAAACCATTAGGTGGAGAATGTAATTTTATAATTACACTCATTCAATTGATGTTCTTTCTTTGCTCCTAAAATCCAATGTGTGTGATGGCCTGGAAACCTCTCAACTGCTTGCAGAAAAAGCCAAACTGTGGTGAGGATTTCAAACATTCTTTCTACTAATTGAAGGCATCAAACAAGTGGATGACAATTAGGGGACAATGAATCTCAACTTGGTTGACACCCTGCTCATGTCATTTTTTTTCCCTATTAACTATTTATTTGCTATATATATATATATATATATATATATATATATATATATATATATATATATATATATATATATATATATATACACACTAAAGTTTTAAGTATCCATCGGCACGGGCCGTATCTACCGTGTCGTACTGTGCCAACAAGATACCGGCACGATACAGCTCCCGTGCCGATGACACAGTTCAAAATCCTTTTTTCTTAAAATTTTTAAGTAATTTTCTTAATAAAGTTCAAAATATTTGATAAAAATACATAATAAGTAATTAAAAAATTTTGTTGCTAAAGAAATTAAATATTTCATGCCATTATGTGTCCGCACGCATGTATTTTTTGTGACCGGCACTCATCGGCACGGCTCGGCACGCACCGTGCCGTACCGCGCCGGCAAGTTTTCGGCACGACCCCGTGCCACGGCACTTAAATCCTTGATACACACACACACGGAGTCCTCCGTATTTATAAGTCGTTTTTGATGTTGAGACTTTCGAATTAACGATCGGCTTTGTTAGACTTTCTAAAATATTTGAAACATCTAGAAAATAAATTTCGTGACTTTTTAATATTATTTGTCAAGTGATCGAAAGAGCTCGAAATTAGCGGCTCAAAATAAAAATTTAACAAAATGTGATGATATGATATTAAAATTTTAGATCAAAAATATTGATCTTATAAAATATTGATCTTATTTTATATAATATAAAAAAAAAAATTAATCAAAATTACATGTGATTTGAATATTTTTACTTTGTTAAACTTGCAAACGGCTCACCACAATTATTAAAATTGTTGATTTTGAGTCCCTTCGATCACTAAGCAAATAATATCAAAAAATTATAAAATTTATTTTCTAGATACTTCAAATACTCTAAATCAAGTCTAACGGAGCCGATCGTCAATTCATAACTCCTAATATCGAAAACGACTTATAAGTATGGAGGACTCCGTGCTTATAAAAGCATACCAACCTAACTATAGCACCAAGCACTTTATGCTATAGTTAGGCTACTATATTAGGGATAGCACCAAGCACTTTGTGCTATCAAATTTTTCGCTGTTAGATGTACCCCTTTGACCATGCATTTTTATCCTTTAGATCATACTTCCACCAACCACCTACTAAACTCTAGGAGGCCACTATCATTCTAACCAACCATTTTTCATCTAATGATCGAAAACCTAATAACACTAATGATTTGGTGCTATTAATAGTATAGTAGCGTAGTTTTATATATATATATATATAATATATATATATATATATATATATATATATATATATATATATATAAGCTCCTATACTTGTAAAAGTACCAAGTTATTGGTGCTTTTAGATTTTAGCCCTTAAATGAAAAGATACATTTGAATGATAGTGGTCTCCTTGGGTTAAGTGAGTGATTAGTGAAATAGAATGATCTAAGTGATGAAATTAGTCAAATAGGTAGATCTAACGGTAGAAAACTTACAAGCACCAATTATTTGGTGCTTGTACGAGCATAATAGCCGGACTCATATATATATATATATCATATATAATATATATATATATATATTATATATATATATATATATATATATATATATATATATATATATATATATATATATATATATATATATTAGTCCGGCTAGAATACTATCGATAACACCAAACAATTGGTGCTACCAAGTTTTCAGCCATTGGATGAAAAGATATGCAGTTGGGGTTATAGTGGTTCCCTAAGATTTTTACTATTCAACCAACCACCTAGGAAACCCTAGGAGACCACTATAATCTTAATCGCATATTTTTTCATCCAACGGCTAAAAACTTGATAGCACCAATGCCTTGGTGCAATCGATAGTATTCTAGCCTAATTTTATATATATATATATATATATATATATATATATATATATATATATATATATATATATATATATATATATATATAATAGAGCTTATATACTCTTAAAAGCATAAGCCCAAATATGCTTGTAAATTTTTTGCCATTGAATTTGCATTGGGATTGGTGCTATTTACTTTTTCTTTCTCTCTTTTAGTTGACTTTACAAAAGTATAAATTCCAATGCAAATCTAATAGTAAAACATTCACAAGCATATTTAACCTTGTGCTTGTGCTTTTGAGAGTATAACCTTGTGCTTCCTTGTGCTTTTGAGAGTATACAAGCTCTACTATATATATATATATATATATATATATATATATATATATTATATATATATATATATATATATATGCGTAAGCTACAATACTCTTATGAGTATAGACCCTTTTGTACTCATAACCTTTCCGCCCTTAGATGAAGGGATGTTCGGTTAGAATGATAGTGATCTCCCTAGGTTTAGTGAGTTGTTAGTAAAATAGTATAAATTCTAGGAGACCGCTATAATCATAACCGCACATTTTTTCATTTAAGGACTGAAAACTTATGAGTATAAAGGGATCTATACTCATAAAAGTATAGTAGCCGGACTTTTTATATATAGAGTTGAGCTGGAATGCTATCAGTAGCAAACCAGCTCGGTTGCCACCTATTTTTTTTTTCAATGATGGAGCTTTCAAATCGACGATCGGCACCGTTAAACATGATCTAGACTACTAGAAGTAGCTAAAAATTAAATTTCAAATTTTTTCAACATCAATGACCTTATGATCAAAAGGTTACAAAATTTATAATTTTAATAATAGATATAAGCCTTTTGCTCAGTTAACGGTGTAAAGAGATCGAAATTAATTAATTTTTTGTTAGAAATTTCTTTAAACTATTTAAAACAAGATCTATACTCTTGATCTTGATTACAAGACTCCTATCATCACATTTTGAAGGATATTTAATTTTAGCGGTTCATTTTTTTGCCCACTTGATGAACTAGAAAAGAATATCGAAAATATATAAAATTTAATTTTTAAATAGTTTAAATGATCTAGATCATGTTCAATAATGTTGATTGTCAATTTGGAAGCTCCATCATAAAAAACAAATGGTAAACGAGCCGGTTTGCTACTAATACCATTCCAGCCTCTCTCTCATCTCTCTCTCTCTCTCTCTCTCTCTCTCTCTCTCTATATATATATATATATAGCTAGGCTGAAATACTATTAATAGTACCAAATCATTGGTGCTATTAAGTTTTTAACCCTTGGATTAAAAAATATGTAGTTGAGATAATAGTGGGCCCCTTGGGTTTAATAGGTGGTTGGAAAATAATAAAATCTAACGGATGAAAATGATCAAAGGGGTTGATCTAAGGGTAGAAAACTTGATAGCACCAATAAATTGGTACTATTAATAATATAGTAGCCGGACTATATATATATATACTATTAATAATATAGTAGCGGACTATATATATATATATATATATATATATATATATATATATATTATATATATATATATATATATATATATTATAATAATTCGCCTGCTATGCTATCGATAGCATCAAACATTTGATGCTACCAAAATTTTCACCGTTAGATTTACCCCTTTAATCATTTTCATTTCTTAGATTATATTATTCTACGGAACATCTACTAAACCCTATAGGGGTTCACTATCATCCTATCCGCACCTTTCTTAATCCACGAACTAAAAACTTGATAGCACCAAAGACTTTTTCTATCACTAACATAGTAGCCTAGTTTTATATTATATATATATATATATATATATATATATATATATATATATATATATATATATAATATTATATAGGGGGCCCGCTGGAATACTATTGGTAGCAAACGAGTATCGTTGCAACTTATTTGTTTTCGATGATAGAGCTTCCAAAATGATAATCGATACTGTTAAATATGATTTAAATTATTTAAAATATTTGAAAATTAAATTTCATATTTTTTAAATTTTTTTTTATTCAGAAAAAAAATGAACGGCTGAAAATAAATATCATTCAAAAAGTGATGATAGGAGTTCTGTAATTAAGATCGACGGTATAAATATTATTTTAAATAGTTTAATTTTTTTTAATCAAAATTTAATTGAATTAGAATTTTTACACCGTTAAACGAGTATAAGACTTATATCTACCGTTAAAAAATATAAATTTTATAATTCTATGATCATTAGGTCAATAATGTCAAAAGATTTAAAATTTAATTTCTAAATATTTTTATTGATTTATATCATATACAACAATATTAATTTTTGATTTGAAAGATCTATCATCAAAAATAAATAAGTGGCAAATACTAGTTCTTCTATATATATATATATATATATATATATATATATATATATATATATATATATATATATATATATATATATATATTACACACACACACACGAATTAAACACAATTCCGGAGTTGATATTCCCAAATGAGTGGTACATATTTGCTCCATGAAAAAGAATGTTACTACTGCATGGCCTCCACGTGCCGAGCTGACCCAACCTGGGAAACTTTGACTTGTTTGGCTGGCATAGCAGTTGGATCCGAAGATCCTCAAATGTTTGATTTATTTGGACTACGAATATTCTTACATAGAATAATATAAAAAAGTATAAAATTTTTTACATATATAATTTACCTTCTATATTTTTAAAAGTACACAATTATTAGTATTTATAGATTTTTTATTTTTAGATAAAAAAATTTATGATTAGAATAATAGTGGGCTTTTTGAGTTAAATGAGTGGTTGGTGAAATAGAATAAACTAAGAAATAAATTAGTGAAAGGAATAGATATAACGGTAAAAAACTTACAAGCACCAAGAACATAGTAGCTGGACTATATATATATATATATATATATATATATATATATATATATATATATATATATATATATAGTCCAGCTACTATGTTCTTGGTGCTTGTAAGTTTTCTACCGTTACATCTATTTCCTTTCACTAATTTTATTCCTTAGAGAGAGAGAGAGAGAGACCGGCTACTTTGCTATCGATAGCACCAAGCATTTGGTGTTATCAAATTTTCTATCCTTAGATCAACCTTTTTCATTATTTTTATCCGTTAGATTTTACTATTTTCCCAACTACCTATTAAACTCAAGGGGCCCAATATAATCTCAGCCACATATCTTTTAATTCAATGGTTAAAAATTTAATGACACCAATAACTTGATGCTATTAATAGCATTCCAGCCTATATATATATATATATATATATTATATTATATATTGTTAGGATTTGATTAGATTTGTAACTGAATCCTAGTTGGATTAAGATAATATTTAAATCTTAAAGAGATAAGTTTTTAGATTTAAATATTGATTAGAATAAAAAATCTATTTAGACTAGGATTTGGATAGCTTTATGTAAGCTATAAATAGAGCACATGTGTTATTATTTTAATGTGGTGTTATGGGCGACGGTGGTGGTAATACCCATGGAGGTGGTGGGGGGCTAGGATTTAGCCACACCCATGTAGTGGTATCTACACCCACGGTGGTGGTAACACCCAAGGAGGTGGTGAGGGCTAGGATTTAGCCACATCCCATAGTCTTCTAGTTTTATAGAAGACGAGAGAAGGGTGAGAGAGATTCAGGAGGTAGAAGAAAAGAGGAGTCGGTGTAATTCTTTTTCTTAATTAATGAATCTTATTTCATCCGCATATTTTCTGTTTTGTTTTTCTTCTACTGGTGATTGTGCTAGTTCCAGTTATAGTTGAGAGGACGGGTTTTTGGTTAAAAATCCGATTTGACGTTTCCGCTGCGGATCCCAACTCTAGGCGGTTACCAAAGCGGATGAGCGGTATCGAAGCGGGTTGCGGATTCAGAGAATCTGGTACACGGGCGAGTACCGGATTTTTCCAACAATATATATATGATGACAAACTAGTATTCAAATCGAATTAACTATTTTAAAACTGTAAAGTCAGGCTGCGAGTTATAAATATTTTAACTGCAAAAGTGGCTGCGATGTTACTTAGTGTTAGTACGCTAAATAGTTAGGGTTTAGTATTATAGTCGATTCTAGTCAAAAATATAAGATGACCTCACTCGCTTAGTAATACTAAGGATTATAATGTGTAATTGAGTTGACGTTTAGTATCAGAATCTGCTCACCAGCAAAAAGAGCCAAAAGTGTGAGGTAAACCTCACATCACTTAATGATTTGTGCTATCATATTGGTTTATATATGTGATTGAACTGACGAAAACAGCAGTGTTACCATTACGCCTAGAATTAATAACGGAGTTGAGCCCACAAATTATTAGACTACTGGCATACAGACACCGGACTAGGAGTTAAGGCCCCGTTTGGATCGGGGATGGAATGGGAATAGGGGAATATCCTCTATTCTACCCAACGCATCTTGGAAATCAACCGGTATTGCTTATCCCAGTACAAGCAGAATAAGCTGAAACAATAATTCTTACTCATTATTTATAATTTTTTTTTTTGTACCAACATCCCCTCCTCCCCTCCTTTCTCTCTTTCCAATACAC
>CM054944.1:16025728-16166285 GCA_029168755.2 Tillandsia fasciculata | reverse complement strand
AATTAATTTTTATAAGGTAAAGATAACCTCCCTATTTTTAAAATTTAAAATAAATTCTCTAACTTTAACTTTTTAGTTAAAAAATTTATTTATAAAATAACCAACAAAATTATTAGTTTGATTGAATTTTAACTCTACAAATGCTAAAAGTTAAAAAAATATTAATAAATTTTTTTTATAAGTATATAAAATATTTTATATTTTTTTTTTTATATTTTTTTAGTTATAATTTTTTCAATCTTAAAATTTAATAACTATATAACTTAATTAGCTAAAATATTATCCATCCGTGGCAAAACACGGATCATGGAGTGGTTTTTTATTGTATATATTTATTTTTATTATTTAATCATTGTATTTTTTACTTTTTCAAAAATTAAAACTCTACAAAAATAAAATAAAATAGTTAAAAAATAATATAATATTAAATTATTATTATATTTTTAATTTTATTTTATTTATTTAGTACCAAACAATGAATATATAAACAAATAGCAGAAGAAATAAATTTTCTTAATTCTGCAGAAATCTACTTCAACTTAACTTTATCTTCTGTAAACGAAGAGGCAAATTAATGTGCCATAGTTTTTGAACCAAAGACACTCACTACAACAAAATTATGTTATAGGGCAACATGTTGTGACACTTTGTATAAAACATGTTTGTGACACTTTTGTATAAGTGTCCTATCTATTTTCCATCTATATTCAAAATTAGGTTATAGGGACATTTTTTTGGGACGCATTATAAAAATGTGTCGCTATACACCATAGTGACGGCACATATAGCAACACTTACAATAAGTGTCGATATTTTTGTCAACGATATTTTTTTAGATTTTAGAAACACTTAAAAATGTCGCTATAACCTAATTTTGTTGTAGTGACTACAACAAAATTTGGCTATAGATACACTTGGTTATGATACTTTTGTATAAGTGTCCTATCTATATTCCATCTATATTCAAAATTAGATTATAGGGACATATTTTTAGAACACATTACAAAAATGTGTCGCTATACACCCTAGCGACGGCACATATAGCAACACTAACAATAAGTGTCGGTATTTTTGCCAGCGACACTTTTTTTAGATTTTAGAAACACTTAAAAGTATCGCTATAGTATAATTTTGTTGTAGTGAGAGTAGAAAAGATTTATTTTGTGTAATTAAAAGTAACGTGTTTAATTTTTTTACTTTTCAAAATATTTTAATATTCATAATTTGATAATTTGATGTGATAGTATATTTTACAAGATGATTTATCTCAATCGAAAAAAATAAATTAAAAGTTGAATATGATATTTTATTTTGGATATTTTGACTCTCGGTTGGTTGAATAAATATTTTATTTTATATATATTTAGTGTTTAATTCATGAGGTGTGTGATCAAATATATAAAATAGGGGCAATTTTCTACGTATCCCTAAAAATTTTTCTGTTTTTAGATTTACCCCTCTTAAAAGGCTAATATTAAAACTACCCTTCTTACGTTCCAATTTCTTTCAAAAATACCCCTGAAGTTAAACTCTGTTAGTGTACCGTTTGAAACTGCCGTTATCTGTGTGTAATTACTATTTTGTCCTTTCAAATATACTCTAAACCCTAAACCCTAAAACCCTAAACCCCTAAACCCTAAAACCCTAAACCCTAAACCTAAAACCCTAAAAAATCCTAAACCCTAAACCCTAAAACCTAGAACCCTAAAAAAACCCTAAACCCTAAACCCTAAAACCCTAAACCCTAAACCCTAAACACTAAAAAATCCTAAACCCTAAACCCTAAACCCTAAATCGGGGCAAAATAGGTATATCTGATAGTTTTCAACTCCGATTATTATTTAACTCTAGTTTAACCCTAGTTAACTTAACAAAGGAAAACGGTAGGGGTATTTTTAATAACGGTGGAACGTATGAAGGGTATATTGGAAAGAAAAAAAAATAAGAGGGGTAAATCAGATATTTCTTCATATTTCAGGGGTACGCAAGCAATTATCTCTATAAAATAAATACATATTCAGTCAAATTTTTTTGAAATAAAATAAATAACATAATAGTTAAAATATGATACACTATAATAAAACTATATTATAGCGACATTTTTAAGTATTGCTAAATACTAAAAAAAAAAAAATGCTGCTGAAAAAAATACCGATAATTGTCATTAGTGTCGCTATATGTGCCGTCGCTAGGATATATAGCGACACATTATTAAAATATGTCTTAAAAATGTGTCCATATTACCTAATTTTGAATATAGATGGACTATAACTGGAACACTTGCAAAAAAATATCACAAACATATATGTGTCCCTATAATCTAATTTTATTGTAGTGATACCGTAGCAAATTATTGATATCAAAACCTCTCAGAGAAAAAATTATACTCTAAATAAGACTTTAATTGCACCATAATATATCTACTATATATTATAAGCAACTTGAGTTATATATTGTACGGATATTAAAATACAATATCCAATAAAATTTATTTTATATAAAGATTTTCTTCTATGATTGTAAGCTAATATCTAAAGATTTTGATAATATTCATGATATTCAATAATAATTTATTTCAAATATGTAAAAATATTTTTGTATAATTAAAAATTAATTAATAGTTTAATTTTTGGTACTCATTTCTTGACATTTATTATTTGATAGAGCATCATAGTTTACTCATTTATCGTATTCCCATAAATGGGACTTGAACGTTCAATGTGGTATTCCACTTTAGATCTTTGATGACACCCAATATTAAAAGTATTTTTGATAAATCAAAAAAAATATCAAATTAGATGTTTTTATATCGCTTAAAATTAAAGAGTAGCGAAAATATACAAACTGGATAGTCAACTTATCTAAAAATCGAAATCGAATTAGATCGCTTATTTTATTAGCCTTCTTAATTAAATTGTCCTTGTCTTGATTATGTTGGATCTTCCACGTATTTCACATTCTCTCACGCGCTTCACGTCTTGCACAAAGAGAGTTACTAGTTCTCTTCTATGTCCATACTCCAAAATTCTAAAAACATAGATAAAAGAATATCCGTACAAAGAGAGAAACATAAGTGAAAACTAGAGAGAAGAGAGAGAAAGAGAAAAGAATATATATATATTTTTTCTTTAGGTCTTATGTATAGAGAGAAAATAATTTTTTTTATATATTATCAAGACCCTTTAAAATATCTTATTTCTAACATATAGAGATATGAAGAAATATATTTTTTTGAGTAATAAAAAATATATAACTCATTTTTACCTTTATTCTTAATATAGAAAAATAAATTTTAATTTTACTCTTAATATATAATGATAAATCATTATCCAAACCTTATGTGAATTGGGTTGAACTGAAACCGACCAATGTGGTCAATGCAGCAATATCCAAACAAAGTTGGAATGAGACGAAAGGCATGTGCCACTTATATTCTTCTTTTTTCTTCTCTGTTTCTTGATATTTTCGATAGCGGTTAATATTCTACTAAAGAGAATAAATTTTTTATTATTATTATTATTAAAAAAAAAAATTCTATCACCCTCTTTATCCTTTTTTTCTTTTTTTTTTTTTTATTACTGCGTCTCCTCCCTCGTCCTGTACCGCTAGAGCCGTCCTTGCCCTAGCCCCCACCTCGACGACCTCTCCCTTCCCAAACTTCTCAAATCTTGCGGCATGACACCTTTGTCGCTATCGCCGTCCATAGCCACACTCTCTGCTGCATCCTCTTCTTAACGATCGACGAAAAATCCAAACTAGCGTCGCAACTACGTACTAGCCATTACAATAAAATTAGATTATAGAACATATATTTGTGACACTTTTTGCAAGTATCCCATTTATAATTCATCTATATTCAAAATTATATTATAGGGACACATTTTTGAGACACATTATAGTAATGTGTCGCTATACACCATAGCGACGGTACATATAGCAACACTAATGACAAGTGTCGGTATTTTTTTCAGTAATATTTTTTTTAGTTTTTAGCAACACTTAAAAGTATCGTTATAGTATAGTTTTATTGTAGCATAGCATCATTGAAGGTATGGACAAAGTAGAAAAAAAAAACTGAGGCACCCATGGAGGGTCAGATGTAGGATCAATGGAGGAAAAAAAAAAAAATAAGAAAAAAAAAAAAAGACGAAAATAGAATAAAAAAATAAATTAAAAATGAAGGAGAAAGAAAGAGAAGTTCATTTTGATCCCAAAAAGTACAAATTTAACATGCAAAATTTTGAAAAATAATATATTTTCTTGAAAAAAATGTAAAATCTGTAAAGTATTTTATACAAATTTATTTTTCTTAAAAAAAATTAAAGGACAGCTTAACATTATAATTTTTTTTTTTTTTTTTTAAAAAAAGGGTCCTCCAGGGCTTCGGATGTAACTGCCATATCTCACTGCTGTGGTTCAGCTGGCACAAGAAAAAGTGTGGCGTTACATTGCAGCAGAGGAAATATATAGGTTCTAGAGAGATCTAGAGAGATCTAGAGAGAGTGAGTAGTTACTAATTAATTAATTGTAGAGCCTCTAGCTAGCTAGCTCGGATCGATGATTTGAAAACAATACGGAGGGAGGGGGGGGCGAAAAACTGCAATCGCTGCCGCGGCTGCAGCTGCACGAACGAGCGACGGATACGATGCATGTCTTTAATTACTTCATAATAACACATTTCTCATGCAAATGCATTGTTCTTTGTTCTTGATTGACAAGATAGAAAAAAAAAATAAAAAAAAAAAGTCAAACTCTTTATTGTTTTGATAAGATTTATTTATTATAAAACGATTATATAATAAAAAAAAAATGGCAATTAGTTGTTCAAGTTCCACTGATCATGTACGTTGCGTGGTTGACTACATACTGACTTAAAAAGTTAGGATTAATTTTATATAAATTTTTATAAAAATATTACTAGTAAAAAAATAATTATAAAATTTAAATAATTAAATTTATTTTTTAAAAATATTTATAATTTGTAAAAATATATTTCTTTAAAAATTATGATTCCTTTAATTTATTAATAATTTTTTAACGAAGGGAACGTAATAAAATATTTTTGTCCTTACAAATTTATTTTTATAAAAAAATATATTTTTTTTCTCTTCTTGCCATTGCCACGGCGTATTTTATTTTTGTTGCAATCGAAAGCCTCGTCTTCAACGTTATCGTCATTTTCGTAGGTCTCGCCGTCACTATGGCTAAAAAAAAACAAAAAAAATGATGAAAATTTATATTGAAATGCAAATTAATTATATGTATAAGGGGTAAAAATAAAGTTAATTTACTATTTAGTTAACTGTGATTAACTTTTTTAACTTACGGTTATCTAAATTTTATTAACCTAAGAATATATTTGCAAACGGAAGGTCTTTTTGGAAGAATAGACCTGTTAACTTAAATTTTATAGAAATATATTTATTATTTGATATCTTTATAGAAAGTCATATATAATTATCCGTAAAAAAAAGTTAATAGCTGAGATTTTAAATTCAGCTTAGTTATTTTATATTTTTTAACTGAATTTATTAAAAGAAAAAAAAATAGTAAGCTATTATTATTTTTTCTCTCAAAAATTAAAAATATTGAAGATAGATAAATAGGCTATTTCTCTTATTAAGTAATATCATATTTGCACATCGATTAAATTAAATATATTTTCTGTAGATTTATCAGAAAATAAGAAAGTGTATTTTTAGATGCTTTTGCTCTAAAATTTATTATTTTGTCCTATTTGTCCAGTAACACAAAACTGTTTTTTTTTTTTTAAACCCGCTGTGTTTAATTATTTTTTGAAAATGAACTCAATTTGAAATGTGAACCAACTAAATTTCAAGTTTGGAACTCAATACCCACCATAAAGTTCTTAATTAGGCTGCGTTTGGTTCGGGTATAAGAAAATTTTAGTTATACCGGGAATAGGTATAAGTTATGATATTAGTAGGAACTAATGTTAATTTATATTTGGATGGGTATAAGAGTTATACCAGGTATAAAGAAAATTATGTTTGGTGAATTACAGAGAAATAAAAAGAATAGAGGGAATTAAATTTTTATAAAATAATAAAATAAATTTTAAATTTTATAAATTTAAATAACTTATAATTTAAAATAAAATTAATTATTATTTTTTTTTTTTTTTTTTTTTTTAAAAAAAAAAAAAAAAAAAAAAAAAAAAAAAAAAAAAAAAGCTACAGGTGGAACAACTCAACTGAGTTGTTCCACCTGCTGCTTGGAACAGTTGTTCCCCCTAATCCCGGAATTAGGTGGAACAGCTGTTCTAAGCAACTTTTTGTTGTTTGGGTACAAAGGGAGGGATATATCCCCCTTATCCCCTTCTAGTTCTTGTACCCAAACGGAGCTTAGCAAACTATCCTAGATATAAATACCGCATATGATATTGGATGATATAAATATCCTAGATATAAATACCGCATATGATATTGGATGATATAAATATCCTAGATATAAATACCGCATATGATATTGGAAAATTTTAGTTAACCTAAACTTCATATTTAGTAAAACAAACAAGCCATTAGGTGGAGAATGTAATTTTATAATTACACTCATTCAATTGATGTTCTTTCTTAATTTGCTCCTAAAATCCAATGTGTGTGATGGCCTGGAAACCTCTCAACTGCTTGCAGAAAAAGCCAAACTGTGGTCAGGATTTCAAACATTCTTTCTACTAATTGAAGGCATCAAACAAGTGGATGACAATTAATTAGGGGACAATGAATCTCAACTTGGTTGACACCCTTCTCATGTCAATTTTTTTTCCCTATTAACTATTTATTTGCTATATTATATATATATATATATATATATATATATATATATATATATATATATATATATATATATATATATAGACACACACACAGAATCTTTCGTATTTATAAGTCGTTTTTGATGTTGAAACTTTCGAATTAACGATCGGCTCCGATAGACTTTCTACAATATTTGAAACATCTAGAAAATAAATTTCGTGATTTTTTTATATTATTTGTCTAGTGATCGAAAGAGCTCGAAATTAACGGCTTAAAATAAAAATTTAACAAAATGTGATGATATGATCTTAAAATTTTAGATCAAAAATATTGATCTTATAAAATATTGATCTTATTTTATATAGTATAAAAAAAAAATTAATCAAAATTACATGTAATTTGAATATTTTTACTTTGTTAAACTTGCAAACGGCTGATCACGACTATTAAAATTGTTGATTATGAGTCTCTTCGATCACTAGGCAAATAATATCGAAAAATTATAAAATTTATTTTCTAGATACTTCAAATACTCTAAATCAAAAATATTAATCTTATTTTATATAGTATAAAAAAATTTATTCAAAATTACATGTGATTTGAATATTTTTACTTTGTTAAACTTGCAAACGGCTCGCCACGACTATTAAAATTGTTGATTTTGAGTCTCTTCGATCACTAGGCAAATAATATCGAAAAACTATAAAATTTATTTTCTAGATACTTCAAATACTCTAAATCAAGTCTAACGGAGCCGATCGTCAATTCATAACTCCTAACATCGAAAACGACTTATAAGTATGGAGGGCTCCGGGCTTATAAAAGCATACCAACCTAACTATAGCACCAAGCACTTTGTGCTATAGTTAGGCTACTATATTAGCGATAGCACCAAGCACTTTGTGCTATCGAATTTTTCGCTGTTAGATGTACCCCTTTGACCATTTTCATACTTCCACCAACCACCTACTAAACTCTCGGAGACCACTATCATTTTAACTATACATTTTTTCATCTAATAATCGAAAACCTAATAGCACTAATAATTTGGTGCTATTAATAGTATAGTAGCGTGTGTGTGTGTATATATATATATATATATATATATATATATATATATATATATATATATATATATATATATATATGTGAGCTCCTATACTTGTAAAAGTACTAAGTCATTGGTGCTTTTAGATTTTAGCCCTTAAATGAAAAGATGTGTGGTTTGAATGATAGTGGTCTCCTTGGGTTAAGTGAGTGATTAGTGAAATAGAATGATCTAAGTGATGAAATTAGTCAAATGGGTAGATCTAACGGTAGAAAACTTACAAGCACCAATTGTTTGGTGCTTGTACGTACAAGCATAATAGCCGGACTCATATATATATATATATATATATATATATATATATATATATATATATATATATATATATATATATATATATAGTAGAGCTTATATACTCTCAAAAGCACAGCCCAAATATGCTTGTAAATTTTTTACCATTGGATTTACATTGGGATTTGTGCTATTTACTTTTTCTTTCTCTCTCTTTAGTTGACTTTACAAAAGCACAAATCCCAATGCAAATCTAATGGTAAAAAATTCACAAGCATATTTAACCTTGTGCTTTTGAGAGTATACAAGCTCTACTCTCTATCTCTCTCTCTCTCTCTCTCTCTCTCTGTGTATATATATATATATATATATATATATATATATATATATATATATATATATATGCGTAGGCTACTATACTCTTATGAGTATAGACTCTTTTGTACTCATAACTTTTTCGCCCTTGGATGAAGGGATGTTCGGTTAGAATGATAGTGATCTCCCTAGGTTTAGTGAGTTGTTGGTAAAATAGTATAAATCCTAGGAGACCGCTATAATCATAACCGCACATTTTTTCATTCAAGGACTAAAAACTTATGAGTATAAAGGGATCTATACTCATAAAAGTATAGTAGCTGGACTTTTTATATATAGAGTTGAGCTGGAATGCTATCAGTAGCAAACCAGCTCGATTGCCTGCTACCAGCTCGATTGCCACCTATTTTTTTCAATGATGGAGCTTTCAAATCGACGATCGGCACCGTTGAACATGATCTACACTACTAGAAGTAGCTAAAAATTAAATTTCAAATTTTTTCAACATCATTGACCTTATGTTCAAAAGGTTACAAAATTTATAATTTTAATAATAGATATAAGCCTTTTGCTCAGTTAACGGTGTAAAGAGATCGAAATTAATTAATTTTTTGTTAGAAAATTCTTTAAACTATTTAAAACAAGATCTATACTCTTGATCTTGATTACAAGACTCCTATCATCATTTTTTGAAGAATATTTAATTTTAGCCGTTCATTTTTTTGCCCACTTGATGAACTAGAAAAAAATATCAAAAATGTATAAAATTTAATTTTTAAATAGTTTAAATGGTCTAGATCATGTTCAATAATGCTGATATTAATTTGGAAGCTCCATCATAAAAAACAAATGGATGGTAAACGAGCCGATTTGCTACTAATACCATTCCAGCATATATATATAGCTAGGCTGGAATATTATATTAATAGCATCAAGCATTTGATGCTACCAAAATTTCCACCAAAATATATATAATCCGACTGTTATGCTATCGATAGCATCAAGCATTTGATGCTACCAAAATTTTCACCGTTAGATTTACCCCTCTAATCATTTTCATTTCTTAGATTATACTATTCTACGGAACATCTACTAAACCCTATAGGGATTCACTATCATCCTAACCGCACCTTCCTTAATCCACGAACTAAAAACTTGATAGCACCCAGGACTTTTTCTTATCACTAACATAGTAGCCTCTATATATATATATATATATATATATATATATATATATATATATATATATATATATATATATATATATATATATATAGTAGAGCTTATATGTTTTTAAAAGTATAATTATATTCATACTTGTAAATTTTTTACTTTATCTTTCTCTCTCTTTAATTGACTTTACAAAAACACAAATTCTAATACAAATTCAATAATAAAAAATTCACAAGTATAGATGGAATTGTGTTTTCAAAAGCATATAAACTCTACTATATATATATATATATATATATATATATATATAGAGAGAGAGAGAGAGAGAGAGAGAGAGAGAGAGAGAGAGAGAGAGAGAGAGAGACGGGGGGAGGCGCTGGAATACTATTGGTAGCAAACGGGTACCGTTGCAACTCATTTGTTTTCGATGATAGAGCTTTCAAAATGATAATCGATACTGTTAAATATGATTTAAATTATTTAAAATATTTGAAAATTAAATTTCATATTTTTTTGATTTTTTTTTTTATTCATCAAGTAGAAAAAAAAAAAAGAATGACTGAAAATAAATATCATTCAAAAAGTGATGATAGTAGTTTTGTAATTAAGATCGACGGTATAAATATTATTTTAAATAGTTTAATTTTTTTTAATCAAAATTTAATTGATTTAGAATTTTTACACCATTAAACGAGTATAAGACTTATATCTACCGTTAAAAAATATAAATTTTATAATTCTATGATCATTAGATCAATAATGTCGAAAAAAATTAAAAATTAATTTCTAAATATTTTTATTAATTTATATCATATACAACAATACTAATTTTTGATTTGAAAGATTTATCATCAAAAATAAATAAGTGGCAAATACTAGTTCTTATATATATATATATATATATATATATATATATATATATATATATATATATATATATATATATATATATATATATATTCGAATTAAACACAATTCAGGAGATGATATTCCCAAATGAGTGGTACATATTTGCTCCATGAAAAAGAATGTTACTACTGCATGGCCTCCACGTGCCGAGCTGACCCAACTTGGGGAACTTTGACTTGTTTGGCTGGCATAGCAGTTGGATTCGAAGATCCTCAAATGTTTGATTTATTTGGACTACCAATATTCTTACATAGAATAATATAAAAAAGTATAAAATTTTTTACATATATAATTTAACTTTTATATTTTTAAAAGTACAAAATTATTAGTATTTGTAGATTTTTTATTTTTAGATAAAAAAAATATATGATTAGAATGATAGTAGGCCTTTTGAGTTAAGTGAGTAGTTGGTGAAATAGAATGAACTAAGAAATAAATTACTAAAAGGAATAAATATAACGGTAGAAAACTTACAAGCACCAAGAACATAGTAGCTGGACTATATATATATACTTCTTGATGCTTGTAAGTTTTTTATCGTTATATCTATTCCTTTCACTAATTTTATTCCTTATATATATATATATATATATATATATATAGAGAGAGAGAGAGAGAGAGAGAGAGAGAGAGAGAGAGAGAGAGAGAGAGTCCGGCTACTATACTATCGATAGTATCAAGCATTTGATGCTATCAAATTTTCTATTCTTAGATCAATCCCTTTCATTAATTTTACCCGTTAGATTTTACTATTTTTCCAACTACCCATTAAACTCAAGGGCCCAGTATCATCTCAACCACATATCTTTTAATTCAATGGTTAAAAACTTAATGACACCAATAACTTGATGCTATTAATAACATTCCAGCCTAGCTATATATATATATATATATATATATATATATATATATATATATATATATATATATATATATGATGAGCACACTAGTATTAATAATCGAATTTAAATATTTTAGACTGCAAAGTCGGGCTGCGAGTTATTAGTGTTAGTACGCTAGATAGTTACAGATAGTATTACAGTCGATTCCAGCCAAAAATATAAGATGGACCTCACATTGCTTGGTGATCTAAGATTATATGTGTAATTGAGTTGACGTTTAGTATCAGAATCTACTCACCAAGCCAAAAATGAGCCAAAAGTGTAAGGTAAATCTCACATCACTTAATGATTTTTAGCTATCATATTGGTTTATATATGTGATTGAACTGACGAAAACGACAGTATTTACCATTAACACACTAGAATTAATAAACGGAGTTGAGCCCAACAAATTATTAGAACTACTGGCATAGAACCTGACTAGGAGTTAAAGTATTGAGAGTTAACTCTTTTTGTTCTCCCAAGACTGCAAGATAATATCTTAACTAAATCATTATAATCTATGCAAAACGTGGTATCTTTCATGATAACGTAATACATTCTCTTCACAATAACTGAACAAAACCTTGGTATCGTTGAATACGTCCACACAAGTATCAAAAAATCTCAAATCTACAAATAAGGCTTTATTTTCAATTTAAGCCTTCTGAAAGAAACATTTGCAATGTGAACCAGCCACATGCAAAAAGTAGTCAACAGTTTACTGCCTTCGAAATTTTCATAATATGTTATGACATGATAGTTATGCATCAAGCTAGATAGTAAGTTAGTTATCTAAATAAATTTTGACGAGGCTAAATACCCAATTTTTACTTTTGGAAGATTTAAATTGGAAAATAAAAAAGCCCAAAAACATGGGATTCGCAATCAGATAGCCCCCCACCGGCTATTATCTGTGACTCTTATACCAAATACAACGTCCAAAAAATCGACTAGTATCTACATAGTTCAGGCCCGACAAATTATAGTGCAGGTCGAGGGGAGGATAAAATTAGCAAAATGATTCACTACGACGGACTGGGTTTCGACCGAATTTTCATTCGGGCGAACATTGCGTTGGGATTCGCTTGGATTTGAGCCCAAGTACAGAGAGCAAAACAAAACTGCAACAAGATTGAGCCCATGAGTGATAGCATCAATGAAGGACTGATTTACCAAAAATAACTAATTAGAAAAACCAAGCAGCAGCAGATAATTCACACCCAGAAAAGTTTAGATCCAATCTAAATTGTCAAACACAACTAAGCAACAGCAGATAATGGAAGAAGCGCGAATCGGTAACTGATCTGATAGAGAAAATACAGCGTATAAAGTTCCTTCGAATTAAGGAGTTTATTTAGATGCCTTTGAGATAGTAACTTTATTTAAAGAAACTATGAAGCTAATAAATAGGTTTATAGTTCTCTTCAAGCAAAAGAAAAACAAAAACAAAAGAAAATAATAAATCATGTCAGCTGCAGTGAACAATTGTCAATAGATCAAGTCCCGAGATTACTTATAAAAGGCTACAATATAATTTCACATAATTTCTTACCCAAGCAAAATTTATACCAGCAATTAATAAATGCTTTTTGTGCCACTAAAACAGTACCTAGAAGATCACATGTACATCAAAGATTAAATAATGCAAAGAGGTAAGGGGAAGTTAGTAAGCTTAAAGAAGAAGGGGGGAAAAAAGAATCAGTTAATCACTTAAGATTTACTGCAGGTCAGGACTTCACATTAGTTCCCAACATAGAGAGAGGGATTCTGCAACTCAAAAGCAAACAAAAGATGAAGGCAAATAAAAAAATTACACACAGGCTACAAAGTTGTCATAGCTGTTTTTTGGCGCTAGCGGCGACTAACAGTTGTGTTATATAGGTACAATTAAGTCATACTTACAATTAAATCATACTTACAGTAAAGGGATACAACTGTATGCTGTTGTTCATTACCTACTTCGGTGTAGGTTGAATTCTACTCTTTTCCTTTTTACTAAAACCATTTGATGAGACAAGTACTTCAGCAGCGATAAAGAGTTATATTACCTTTTCTTCTTCCAAAAAGAAATTAACTAAAAAACACTAAATTTAAATATATATACATAAGCTTTTCTTTTATAAGCATGAGTATTTTGTATACGTCTGAAATCACTGCTGGAAAAAGTGCCACTCATAATGTATTATGTAGACCAAAAATACATGAATTAGCTGCATTTGGTGAAAATCAACAGGGAGATTAGAACTCTCAAGGATGCAGCAAACAAACAGGGAGAACTAGAACTCTCAAGGATGCAGCAAACAAACTGCATGATTTATTACCTTTTGTCACAATCTTTAGTTAGGAAACTAAGAGGCCGCTTTGATGTTAGTAATCACAGAGTTGGTGAGAGAATTTGCCCTACAACTGTGTCCAGCTCCGACTCTATTTTAGTTGCAATAAATGCCCCTGAAGGCTACATTGCTTTACCTGGTTGTGCAATTTTTATATTACAAAAGAAGCCATGCCGAGGTTACAGAGGAAATTTTAGTGAAAGAGAAATACAACTTACGTGCACGGCTGCCATAGTGGATAAGAGATCTCTGGATTGGTCCAACAGAGTTAGTTCTTGTGCCGCCACTTTAGCAAGTTCGGACACCAAGGAGCTTGTTCCTTCTACCTGAAGAGTTCTAATCTAACATGAGAGAGCTAGAATTTTACTACATAAGATGTTGTAAGAGAATATAATAAAGGCTCTACCTTTGACAGTAGAGAGCATATAGATGATCCCATTGTGTGCATTACATCAACTACTGAACCGACAGATTCTTTCATATCTTGGACATCTGCCTGTCCAGGAGAATGCGGCTATTAGTCTTCAGAAATATGTAAGTTCAAACCACTAATCAATATCAGATCGAAACATACCTTTGCACCACCTACAACCGGAAGACGAAGCGTGCTAGCCTTTAATGCTTCAATAGATCCTGATAACGAACTTGAATGATCTCTATCAAGAAGAGACCACTCTTCCAGATAATTTATCTGTAAAATAATCACATGGAAACATTTAATTTAATTTTCACATTAAGTGAGCAGATTAACCAACCTCAAAGAAGTTGCCAGAAACATCTTCAAGAAACAAGACAGGCAATGAGGTAGTAGAAAAGCAATCTGCACTCCTCTTGTTTCATGTCTTAGGGGTTATGTCTATTAACTTCAGCAGTTTATTAATAAGGCCATTAACTAACTGTTAGTCCCTTCTATGTGGATCTTTTGATGAAATTGGAAAGAAATCATGCAAATCTTTTTGAACAAGCCATTGTAAGCTCGCTTCTTATAATTGCATAAGACAATTTAATGAAATCAAGAAATATTTTTACCATTAAATGATTTTCCAAATTTCTAGAATTCTTGATTAATTGATCGCCATAAAAGATAAGAATATTTGATTGACACATCACCAAAGAAATCAAGAAAAATTAAAAAAAATATCAAAGAATATGGTTGTTTCTTGATTGCTTCCTATATATAGAATTTACATTGATTGTATTTCCATAGTTTCGTTAATTGTATATTATGTACCAAGAAGAACAATAATGTTCAAGATAACTGATCTGAACTTTACAATATCTCTCCTCAAATTTCTTCTACTTTTAATTTTTCTTCTTTGAATGAAGTTCACATAGTATCAGAGCAAAGTTTATCCTTTGCATTTAGCTATTGTATTTTGTCTTTGTAAACAATAGCAAATTCATTGCAGGTTCTACACGTATTGATTGTTGAGTTTTTGAAGGCCTTAGGAAATGGTGTCGACTCCACCGAGCGGAAGTAGTGTTGTACCGGTGCGAGAAGTTCAAGGTGCGCTCGAAAATCCATGCTTGCAAATCACATCCTTCAAATTAAATAGGAACAATTTCTTACCATGGTTCGCAATCAGCTACACTTTTTTTTAGTGGAAAATTCAAAGTCGGCTACGTGAATGGTAAATTTAAGAACCCTCTATTGATGATATAAAATATGATGAATCGAAAATAAATAATGATTTAGTTATGTCATGGTTATCATGGTTATCTAATTCCATGGAATCTCATGTCAGAGATGGTCTTCTTCTTCTTAGAACAGCTTACGTGGTTTGTTAGACATAGATTGAAATATACTCTGAAAAAAATAGCATTGCCCGTGCTTATCAGTTAAAACAAGAAATCACTCATTTTCGCAAAGGAGATAAGACCTTTAAGGCTTTAACAAATATCTTGGAACGCTTCGTGGTATGTGGCAAGAACTAAGCCATAATGCTCGAATTTCCATGGATCCCAAAGTTATTCAGAAAAGGATTGAACAAGATCAAATTTCCGAAATGCTCGCCAGCCTTGACTCTGATTATGAAGCAATTCAAAGTCAGATCCTTACGCTATCTGAGCTACCTTCTCTCAATGATGTTTGCGCACTTCTCCAAAGAGAAGCAAAGAGAAGAGTTGTTATGAAGCCAACTTGCTAAGCAATCTACTATGCAACACTCAGCTTTTTTTTTTCTAACACCACCACTAATAGAGGTAGTGGAGATCATGGACACGGCCGTGGCAGAGGGAGCGGATTTGGTGATCACCCTCAATGTTCTTATTGTAACAAATTGGGTCATGTGAAAGAGAGATGTTGGGAATTATATGGTCGTCCTACCGAGCTACCAGCGGCCAACATTGGAAGTGCTTCAAAGGAATCAAACATTCCGATGTCATTGGAGAAATTAGCTGAATTTCTTGATGCATACACAAAGCAAAGGTCATCCTCAACACATCTTTTGCTTCCCTCATAAATAAGTAAATCTGCCTCAGCACATGTAGTAAATTCATCTCCGGCAACATGGATTGTTGACACTGGTGCAACAGACCATATGACAGGGACCTCTAATAATCTTTCTTCTATGCAACCAGCTATTGGTAAGCATTTTGTAACCTTAGCCGATGGTTCACATACTCCAATTCATGGAATTGGATGTGTTCACATCTCCTTCTATCAACTTAAGACTGTTTTATTTGTTCCCTCAATTCCCTCAAACTTGCTATCTGTTAACAAGTTAACAAAATCTCACAACTGTTCGACAACTTTTTATCCTCAACACTATGTTTTTCAGAACCTGGCAACAAGAAAGACGATTGATGAGGGACGCAAAAAAGATGGACTTTACTTACTGGATCAAAGTGTCTATACTCTAATTAGTCATAGTGAAGAAAATCAAGAAGAGATATGGCACTCCCGATTAGGTCACCCATTTGATTGCATTTTTCGTGTTAATTTTCCTACTGTAAAACTTTCATTTAATAATTGTGAAACTCGTTTCCTTTCTAAGCAATTTTGTTTGCCTTATCATAGTGTTGAGGTCAAAAATATCACCACTTTAGGGAGCGACAAGTGGTGCACACTATCGGCTAAGGACACCAACCAACAGGAGAAGAAGCCAACGAAGAAGGATTCGCGTCTTAAGACCGACCTTTGGCCGAAGGCGAACCGGCAGACCGCCTCAGTCGAACGACAAAAAGAGGCGAAGTCAGGATCAACTTTCGGTTGCTCGAGCCGCAAAAGGAAGGATCTTGGAAGAAAAAGGCACGAGATTTGGGACGTGAATAGCGTAACTGACTCCGGAATGGTGAGCAGCGCCCCACATCGAAAAGTGTCGAGGATCGCTCCTCAACGTGCCAATTTTGGGGATGAATATGGACGGAAAAAAACTACTATCCACCCGAGAAAAATCAACTCAAAAGGAAGTAGTTGAGAGAGACTCGATATTTTTCCTTAAATTACGCCGATTATCCTAAAACGGCGATCATACACCTGGTTCGAACTAATATAAATAATCGAACCATCGAAGAAAAAGGAATCCTGCAACCTCGTAAGTCATTGACTACCCCTTCTTTTCAATACATTTCATACCTGCATTTACTGCTTTCCTAGACTAAGTTTACTGTTTTCCTTACTATTTTTCTAAATAGATTTTTCTACCAGCATTTACAGCTTTCCTAGGAGTAGTCTTACCTGTAATTGATCCCTTGTAACCCTTTCCCGAGCAATACAATTTCCAAATCGGCCATTCAGGCCGTGTTAATCCTTATCTCCAAATCTCAGTTTGGCTCCTCTAGTTCGAACTCTGTTGAGAGTTTGATTGAGAAGAACCCGGCCGAGCGGATCCCTCCTCGACCTAATCGCTTGATACTTTGGCACGCAGCGCATCACACACAGAGGGTCAACTCGGAGGCAGATCGCGAATCGCACCCGGTCATCGATCAGCGGATCATTTCGGCACCAACACATTAAGTCAAAGTAAAATGATTCTCGTTTTCATTCAATTCACTCTGATGTTTAGGGTTATGCACCTGTTGACTAATATTCTGGTTATAAATATTTTATTAGTTTTATTGATGATTATTCACGTATGCTTTGGGTGTACCTGTTGAAATCGAAAGTTGAAGCTTTTGATGCTTTAAAAACTTTTAATAAAATGGTTATAACTCAGTTTGATGCAAAAATTAAGATTTTTAGATCTGATAATAGAACTGAATATGTGAACAAAATTTTTAGTAGTTATTTACGTGAAAATGGCATTTTGCATCAAACGACAAGCACTACTAGTTCGCAACAAAATGGTATCGTTGAACGCAAAAATTGACACATTTTGGAAGTAGCTAGATCTTCACTTTTTCAAATGAATGTTCCAAAAAATTTTTGGTTGATGTTGTTTTAACAGCATGTTACATTATAAATAAATTACCAACTATTAAGCTTAAAGATATTTCTCCAATTGAATGTTTAACTAATAAAAAACCATCAATTGCTCATCTTCGTGTTTTTGGGTGCTCTTGTTTTGTTCACGTCTTTGAACAACATAGAGGTAAGCTTGATCATAAATCTATCAAATGCATTTTTCTTCGTTATTCTACGACTCAAAAAGGTTTTAAGTGTTATAATCCCAAAAAAAGGAAAACTCATATTTCTCATGATGTACAATTTTCTGAGCCTATTCCTTATTATGTTGACAAACAAGATAGTTCCTTGAATTCTGCAACATCTCAAAGGGAGTGGTTAAATCATTCCCAATATTTTTCTCTATGTTCTAATTTAGAGACATCTAACGATCATTTTGCTGCTCCTCACTTCGAAAATCATGATCCTTCTAGATTATCACTATCTTACATTGACAATCAAAGCATAGATGCTGATCAAGCAAGTCATAGCTCACTGAAATCGCCTCCTCACCAACCGGCATCCTTGGAGTTGGGCTCCGATAGCAATTCCAATTCAAGTAGTCAAATTCCTTTAGTACCTGAACATGATTCCTTACCTATTGCTTTACGTAAGGAAAAACGAAGTGCACCTAAAGTTATCTATCCTATTGAAGATTATATTTCCTATCATACTTATTCTAATAAATTCAAATCCTTTGTTGCGTCTGTTGATGGCAATAATGAACCTACTAGTTATGGCGAGGCAATTACTCAACCTGAGTGGAGAAAAGCAATGAAAGAGGAGCTAAATGCTCTTGAAAAAAATCATACATACGACTTAGCTTTGCTCCTTTATGGTAAAAAATCTGTTGGTTGCCGATGAGTATATAAAATTAAGTATCATCCAGATGGGCGTATTGAGCGCTACAAGGCACGTCTTGTCGCCAAGGGATTCACTCACATATATGGTGTTGACTATAAGAAAACTTTTTCACTTGTAGCGAAAATGAGTTCGGTTAGAGTGCTTCTTTCAGTAGCTATTAATTTAGATTGGGCACTTTACCAATTCGACGTAAAAAATGCTTTCTTATACGGAGAACTACAAAAAGAAATCTACATGTCAATACCTCCCGGACATCCAAGAGAGGGCGAGCGTGACTTAGTTTGTCGATTAAGAAAATCAATTTAGGGATTAAAGCAATCTCCAAGAGTATGGTTTGAAAGATTAAGTTCAGCTATAACAAATATTGGCTTTGTAAGAAATTCTGCTAACTACTCAATATTTGTTAAAAAGGAAGGTACGTGAACTACCATTATACTTATCTTATTGAAGTAAAATTCAAAATCCACAATTATTATTATTATTATTATTATTATTATTATTATTATTATTATTATTATTATTTATTTTATTTTCTTACTTGAAAGAAATTCCAACGAATATTTTTTTGTTCTGTTTCTTTTGCCTAACAGGCAGAACGTGAGCCGTTTCTTTCGCCTAACGGACGATAACGTGCCTAACAAGAGTATGCGGATTCCGTGTCCTTCTGCACATCTCTACATATTATTCCTCCTCTATTCTGACAGAGGAAGTGTGAACTGATATTGAAAGAAAACAGTTTTTTACTTTCTATCCATTCTCCACTACCTTTTACATTCTTTTTATTTACTGGGTGTTGAAAGAATCTCTATCAACCTCTACCACGATCGTGCTCGCGGGAGGAGGAATTTCGGTCATACCATGGGGTGGTGTTCTCGGTTAATCCCACACGTACGGACGGAAAAACGCATTAGGGCAATGCTACGCACGCTTCCAGAGCGATCAAATATTTTGGATTATTTAGCGTTTACCTAGTAAGTCTAATTTTATCTTTATCAAGAAATTAGTTAGATAATTAATCACAATCGAATTTTAGCATATCATCCCCAACAATCTAAGGCGTATATCCCAATTTGATTGTGATTAAAATTCTAACGGGTGCTAATTCACTCTAAAATTATAAATTGCATATAATCTTGTCTGATAAATAATCACAATCGAATTTTAGCATATCATCCCCCAACAATCTAAGGCGTATATCCCAATTTGATTGTGATTAAAATTCTAACGGGTGCTAATTCCCCAACAATCCTTTTTTTGGTATTAGCATTTTAAATTTTAATTGCACGCCTTTATAGTTTAAACTGCAAATCTTCACTTATGATTTGTGTACTACGGTATGAAAAAAAAAAAAAGGATTTTACTGTAGCTTATATATATATTATTAATTTGTGATGAACTGCAGATATATCTATATATATTTTAAAAAGGGTTTGACTTTTACTCTTACAAAAAAACCGTCATCGTTTGGATTTTTTTTTTTTTTTCATTTTACTGTAGCTTAAAAAAAAAAAAAAAAAACCTTACTGCATGTAAAAAAAAATAATTTTTATTTTTACAATAAAAAAAAGGTTTGATTTTTCTGTATTAAAAAAAAAACTTCTGCTGTTATTAGCGAGAGAATTTGTTCATGATAGGAGTTGACCAGTAGTTACTTGCCAAAAAAAATTTACACTAGCCTTTCTAACCAACAAAACCCATCATTTATCCTTATATTATTTATTATTTCAAAATATTTTATACCTCTAATTGCAGTATATTGTTAGCTTGCATCAACATTTTGCTCAAAAATACATAATTGAAATCAAACATTATAATTTGTTTGGGTCATTTGTTTGCTATTTAACCAACCTCAATCATTTATCCTTGTTAAAACTTGAATCATAAATTATTCTAGTTAATTAAGGTAGAAATCTTAAACAACATGTTTGTTTTTCTAAAAAGATTTATTGAATCTTTTTTGCAACTCATTCTTGTTATTCTTAATTTCTTTATTCTCTCAACTAGATTATCTAAAATGGTCTTTGAACATTCTTCTAAATCTGCTATTATCTCAGTTATTGAACCTGAACCTATTAGATCCCCCAAGGAAATTGAATTTCATTGTAGATTTAGAATACTTAGTTGCCTACTTGCTGAACTTTATGAAACCTATTGGAAATACCAGACTGCAAAAGATTTATGGTATGTTCTAAAAGATGCCTGCATTAGAGATAATCAAGGCATTGTTAGGTTTACTATTACCGAATTTAACAGTTTTAGAATGGTAGATAATATTCCTATTAATGATTAGATCCACCAATCTCAAAATTTTGTCCAAGAGATTTATAAAAATGATTCAAACTTAGATGATATCTATCAAGATACCTGTCTACTGGACATTTTATCCACTTTCTAGTCTGAATTTACCTATAAGCTTAGAAGAACCCAGGAAACTCTAAAATTTAGGTCGGTACTCCTAGCTATTAGAATATAAAATCATTACCGACCTAAGGAAATTGAACCGAACCCTATTAGACATGGTTGATGCCATGATTTTAAGTTCTGCTGTACTTCAGAACTGCCGGGGGGGGGGGGGGGGGGGGGTTACTTGGGTATTCTGACTGCTTTTCTGTTTCTACTTCTTTTGATCCCAGGGTTCAACAAATGAAGAATACTGGTAATCCTGTAAATCAGAAGAGATATGACCAGATCAATGGTTCTCTAATGTACCTAACCAATAGGTTTAGACCTGAATTTGCCTATACCATATCGAGATTCTGTAGATATACTGGTAATTCTAGTATGATTCATTGGATTACTTTGGAAAAAGCATTTCGTTATCTTAAAGGTACTCTCTCTTAAGCTTCCAGTTTTGTTGGCTATTCTGCTGTAATTGAGAAATACAGCGATGTCAATTTGAATTTCTAATTTTTTGGATATCAAATCCACTTTTGGTTGTCTTTATTTTTGGTGGTAGTGCGATTTTTTGGCAATCCACCTAACATACTATAATAGCCCAAAACACTATAGAGGCTAAGTTGGTTGCCTTGATACTATTTATCTTGGAGCTAAGTGGCTCAAGAATCTTTTGTCATCGATTTCATTGATTCATTCCTATTCCACCCATTTCTATTCGGTGCTACTCTCGAACTGCAATTATTTTTTGTAAAATAAAATTGGTGAATTCTAAGACTAGCAAACATATTAAATTGAGATAAAAGTCTGTTAAATGACTAACTTCTCATGATGTTATTTTTTTTAGTTTTATCTATCTGAGCAGAATCTTACAGATTTCTTGACGAGAGGCCTGAATGGGACTAAGGTCCTGGAGTCATCGAGAGAGATGGAACTTTGCCCGTAAAGAGCCTTCCTGCAGTGGGAACCCAACCTTTGTGATAGAAAATTTCTTAAAGAAACTTCAATATAGTAAAAACAAGCTGTAGGATTGGCCAAATAGCACTTTCTACAGTTTTATAACGGAGCTTTAGCTACAATTCCATCCCTATAGTTAGTGCTCTGTGTAGTGGTTGAGGTTGAGCTTATAGCTCTTAATGGGATCCAATGCAGTAATTTATGTGAGATGTGACTCTACACACATCTCTGGAGCAGATCACCTATATGAGAGTATCTGTATATCACCGTGGCTATGAGATGTTGCGTTATCTATAAAAACTCTTATGAAAAATCAAAATACTGTGCATGGCCATTAATGAACAGACTCGCAACAGAAAATTTTGTACTGTGTATGTGGCCGTTAAAGTCAGGGCCAAAGAAACGTAGTTCGAGATTTGATTCACTCTGATTTCTTTTGAATGGAAGTTGCTTACATAAGTGAGGTAAAGTCTTTTAAAGACACATCGCCCATTGTATAGTATAAACATTCAGTCATTTTTATTTTTTATTTTTATTTTAATTCTTGTTTTTTAAAATTTTGAATTTTGTGGGTGATTGTTGGTGTAAAATTCAAAATCGGCAATTATTATTATTATTATTATTATTATTATTATTATTATTATTATTATTTCAATTTATTTATTTATTTATTTATTTTCTTTCTTTCGCAAAAGAAATTCCAATGAATATTTTTTCATTCCATTTCTTTCGCCTAACGGGAGAACGTGGGTTCCGTGTCCTTCCGCACATCCCTATATATTGTTCCTTCCCTATTCTTATAGAGAAAGTGTGAACTGACATTGAAAGAAAACAATTTTTTATTTTCTATCCATTCTCTATTATATTTTACATTCTTTTTATTTACTGGGTGTTGAAAGAATCTCCGTCAACCTTCACCACGATCGTGCTCGTAGGAGGAAAAATTTTGATCATACCTTAGGATGGTGTTTTCGGTTAATCCCGCACGTAGGGAATACGCCTTAGGACAGTGCTACGCACATTTCCAGATCGATCAAATATTTTGGATTATTTAGCGTTTATCTGTAAGTCTAATTTTATCTTTATTAAGAAATTAGCTAGATAATTAATCACAATCGAATTTTAGCATATCCTTCCCAGCATATCTACGTGGATGATATTATTCTCCTATGTGACAATCAAAAGGTAATAGATGATGCTAAGAAATGGTTAAAAGTTATGTTTGATATCAAGGGCCTTGGTGAATTGAGATACTTGGCATCGAAGTCGCAAGATCGAAAAAGGAATTTTTTCTCTCTAAAAGGAATTACACTTTAGACTTACTAAAAGAAACAAGTAAACTTGCTTCTAAACCTTTAGGAACTCCGGTTGATATTCATCCTGACCTCAAAAAGGGCGAGCGGATTGACAATGTTGGATTGTATCAAAAGCTTGTTGGACGTTCGATTTATCTAACAATCACAAGACCCGATATGTGATTAGCCTTGTTAGTCAATTCATGCATTCTCCACGAACAACACACATGAATGCTGTGAATAGAATACTACGTTATTTAAAATCTAATCCAGGAAAAGATATTTTGATGAGAAGGAATGGCATTTTAAATATTATGGGTTACTCAGATGATGATTGGGCAAGTTGCCCGATTGATAGACATTCTACTACAGGTTGTTGCACTCTACTTGGTGATAAGTTGGTAACCTGAAAAAGTAAAAAACAAATTGTCATTTCTTGTTCAAGCGCAGAAGCAGAATATAGAGCCATGGCATCAACAGCTTGTGCGTTGGTATAGTTGAAAGCTTTACTGAAGGACATGGGATTCAATCATGATGGTCCGATTCAGATGAAACGTGATAACCCCCGGCTGCTATACATATTTCTACAAATCCTGTTTTTCACGAAAGAACAAAGCATATCAAGGTAGATTGCCATTTCGTACACGAAAGGTACAAGCAAAAGCGATTTATATGTTGCTTCTAAAGATCAATTGGCCGATATGTTTACTAAGTCAATTGGAAAAAATCAGCTGCAGAATTTGTTGAGAAAATTGGGCGTGATAAATATCGACTTACCAACTTGAGGAGGAGTGTTAGAATTCTTGATTAATTGAGCCATAGAAGGAAAGAATATTTGATTGACATACCACCAAAGAAATCAAGGAAGATTAGAGAATATCAGAGAATATAGTTATTTTTTAATTGCTTCCTATATATAGAATTTTCATTAGTTGTATATTATGTACCAAGATGAACAATATTGCTCAAGATAATTGATCTGCACTTTACAATATCTCTCCTCAAATTTCTTCTACTTTTAATTTTTCATCTTTGGATGTAAGTTCGCAAATCTACATTTCATTCAATCCAAAACTAACAACATGATATAATTAATGACAAATAGTAGGCTGATTTCTTTATATACCTCTTACAAGTTCTGCATACATTGAATGAAAATTTTGGTGAAATTGATAACCAATATTGGAAAATTTTACTTTTCCCTACTATCAATTCTCAATTCAATCAAATTTCAAGGAGCTTCACCCAGAGTAGTGGGAAATTCTATCAATTAAAACTTATGAAACTCAGAAATATAATTGAACATCCATCATATTATGTGACATGGAGCTTTTTGCTTAAATGTTCAGAACATATATCCCATGTCAGGGCATGTCTGACGCAATGGTAGCATGTCAGTAGCACAACCAACATGCAATTGTAGCGTGGGTATGAATCGCGGCACTGCAGGCCTTGATCTTAACTCATATTTTGTAAGCGATAAATGAGTGTTATCATGGCAGTCCATATGGAGCTCAGGGTATCTACAATAGTAGATATTAGTCGGTTCCCCAATTCATCCTAATCTTTCCTGACCCTGAACTGTTTGTATTTATCACTGTAACATCTAAATTTTAGACCTTAGCAAATTATTTTGTTAATATGTTTTACTATCTAGGTAAATAAGAAAGCATTTACTGGAATTCTGCAATGTTATACACATTTAGTTATTTGTAGTTGTCGACAAATATCATTGCTGTACTGACAGAGCAAAATTACTGAGAAATGCTGAAATGGAGTAACTGTAGATACAACTGGCAAAAAAAAAATGACGAGAGAACTTACTTGTCCTTTGAGAATTGCTGTTAATTTAATACATTGTGTCAGATGTTGGAGCTTAATCTGTTTGGCAGCAATAGAATTATGCAATTCCGAGATACTTATCCACGCATTATACAAATTTTTCTGACAACAATAAAGCAAGTATCAGCAGATAAGATCATAAGCATATTTCTGAGACATAATAAGGAAAAAGAATCAATTTTCTAAATAGTGGATGCAAATCGATACCAAAAATAACCGCTAACCGAAGAGCCACACACCAGAGTGCTCAAAGACAAATCTTAGAAATGTAGGGTACGTATGAAAGAATATTAGCACCTTGGTTTTCAAACAACCCTAAAATTGTGTATAAGCACAAGCTATCTTCAAAGTGACCAGTGTTAATACACCTAATCAACAAATGCAGGTTAGAGCAAGTGTTACACGTTTCAGATAAAAACGACCAAAAAATCTTGATACAGAAAATGACAATGAGATCCTCCCACAAGCCCGATGCGTGCGCGCGCGCGTGCAAGAGAGGGAGAGAGAGAGACCCAGAAGAACCCTGGCAAGATTGGAGCATTACCATAATCGGCTTTTAATATTGCATAATGAATAGTTTTCCAGTATATCTACACCAAACTGCTTCTTGTAGAAGCAACATAGGATCCATCAAAGGCTGTGGATATACTTTGTAACCAGTTAAACTGGAATCAGTATTGTGATACTCATTTTAGCAACTGTAAGCTTTGCATGCATGGTGCTCTGTTTTGACAATTTTTTGGTTTTCTCCTTCAAAATATTGTTTGATTACTTTGTCAACATTGAAGTTGGCCGGAGCTTAAGACTTGCATGCCACTCCTAGTTGAACCCAAATCTAATCATAACAGCACTTCTAAACTAAGAAATTAATGAACATATGATGGTTGCTGCCCTTACAGAGCAAGCAAATGACACAAGACATCCAAATGCAGCACGCAATTATTATGCAAGTTAGCGATCATTATCATATTGCAGGATACCTTCTAAGTTTCATTAAGTAATGAGTGACATCTAATGATAAGCGGAATATAACAAGTTGCTAAAATTCCAATTTTGCATGATCATCGAATCAAGAGACATACGAAAGATCAGACGGTGTACTAACAAATTATGGTTTTATAAACCTGAGTAAGAAAATTACGAAGAAATAGGAAGCAAATATGATGTTACCTCTACAAACCAAAGCTGCAAACTTCACAGAATAACAGATTACACCAAATAAGTCGAATTGTATCACTAAGCAAATTTCTATGAACAAATGAATTTGAAATACACCAACAGCAATAGAATTATTAGCAATCAGTTACCTCTGTGGCCAATCTCTGCGCCAGAAGCGCGTCATTGGCCTTCGCGTTCGCGTACCGCCACTGCAAATGCCGATTATCCAACAGCCGCAGCGCATGCGCCTCCTCTATCCGGTTCTCCCCTCTCTTCGCCCTCCTCACTTCCGCCGCGAAGCTTATTATAGAAGGTGCATTTGCCAGCTGAATAACCTGAACGGAGCCGCCCCTCGCCCTCAAAGGGCTGGTCATCCCTCTTGCCGGAGAAGGCGTACACCTACCTGGTGGCGAAATAAGCCCTGGTTTCGTCGCCAGCAGCGTTCCGGGCTCAGGCAAGCGGCGGAGGCGGCTGTTCGTCTCCTGCCAGAACCGCGCGGGGACGCTGATCCCCCGGGGCAGGGCTTTCGATCGAGTGGGTATGGCGAGGTCCGAATTGCTCCCGGAGGAGACGCTCTCCGTATCGGAGGAAGCAGAGAGCTCGGCGGTGTCGAAGGAGGAGCGCCGGGTGGGGTCGTCCGGCACCATGGAGCGCTGCAGAAGGTGGACGGTGGCCAAGATGGAGTCTCTCCGGTCGAGGGAGCAATCGAGGCTCCGGGCGAGGGGGTTCGGCGCCCGGGCATTGGCGGCGGGCCAGCGGTGGTGGTGGTGGTGATCGGAGGGGCGGAAGTTCTCGGAATTGGGCTTCGAGGACGGAGTGGACGGCCTCCGCCGCGCGGGGCTCGGGGGCGCGGCGGCGGCGGCGGCGGCGGCACGGCGGGTCTGGTAGAAAAAGGACTCGCCCTGAAAGGAGACGGAGAGGCTCCGGGTGGTGATGGGGGCGGCAGCGGCGGCGGAGGAGGAGGAGGAGGAAGAGGAGGGCGCCGGGGAGATGAAGGGGCGGGCGCGGTCGACGGAGAGGGAGCGCCCGTGGGCTGCTGCGGCTGGGAGGGGCGGCGGGGTCGAGGGCCGCGCGGCGGCGAGCGGGGAGGGGAAGCGCAGCGAGGTCGAGGAGGAGGAGGAGGAGGAGGAGGTAGAAGAAGGAGAAGAAGAAGAGTACGAGGTCGAGGTCGAGGTCGAGGTCGAAGAGGAGGAGGAGGAGGAGGAGGAGGAGGAGAGGTAGCGGGAGGTGACCTCCTTAGCGCGGCGGCGGCGCCCGTTCGGTAGAGCGGCGGCGCCGGCATTGTCCTTCTCCGACGGGATCAGCGGTGGGCGCTGCGGATTCGCGGCGGCGGCCACCATTGTTGGGGGGGCTCGATCTCTCGATCTCAAGCTTTATTATCGTCTTCTTGTTCCCAAATCCCAACTACGTTTCGCAAGGTGGGAGAGGTAAGGTAAATGTAATCTTACCAAATGTCCGAAGCGGAGCACCAAACTCTAGCTCGGGCTTATCCTCACCGTCTCCTTTCTCTTCCTCCTAACTGCTGCTGCTGCTGCTGCTGCTGCTGCTGCTGCTGTTGTTTCAGGAGGTAGAGAAACAAATTAGAGCAGCGAGCAGAGAAAGAGTCGTATGCTTATAATAGAGTAGACTCCTTATTTTTACTTCCTTCTTGGGTTGAATTTTATTAGTGGGATATTTTTCTAGCATATCTAGGTGGGTTAATTTGATAAAATACAATATTGGTTTTGGGGAGCGTGAGTGAGAGTGAGAAAGATACAGGAGAGATTGGGAATTTGGATTTGTTCCACAATAACTTATCTATTTTGTGTGTATGTAGTAGAGAGATAGATAGAGAGGATGAGAGAGGAGAGGGATTTAAGTAACAAAGTGCAGGACGATTAGGAAGGAAGAGGCCATGTTAGAGGTTCGTCAATTTAACTCCTCGACCTGGTCCAGTAGACCCCACCAATCACTTTGCGCCACGCGTCATCCAGCACCTCACTAAACCCTGATGACGTGCCCACAACCGGTCTAGGGAGAGTCGACATCAATCCATAATACCGTTGCTGGAGAGGAGAGAGAGAGAGAGAGACGGTAATGTATGGAAATAATAATACAAAATTTGAGGAGAAGGGACAATTTTTTTTTTTTTTTTTTTTTTTTTTTTTTTTTTTTTTTTACTGAGGCCGCAGCGCAGTTACCTCCCAGTAGGTGAAAAACTTCAAAAAGTGCTCTTGTTGTGGAATTTTGGGGGTGGGGTGAGAACTGAGAGGTGCCTTATAGTCAGGGGGTACACAGAGACCAGCTGTGTTTATCTCACATGATGCTGTCATGGTTAAAAATATTAGTTAAGGTCTAGATGGATAATGTGAAAGTTAAAAATATTAATTTTTTACTATAAAAAATCTATAAAATTTAAAAATATTTATAATTTTTTCCTTCTAATTCGATTGCAATTGTAATTTCATAATATAAAATAAAATATATATATATATATATATATATATATATATATATATATATATATATATATATTTAAAATATTTTTAGATATTTTAGTTATTCAATATTATAAAAATAAAACTTTTCGTCATTATATTATATTATATTATTAAATTTGACTATAATATTTAAAAAATTTTAATAGTGCATTGGAGTTTTTCTTCTTTTATAAATATATTTGAATTTTTAGAATTTTTATAATATAAAAGTATTATTTTTAAGCATCATATTATCAAACTAAGCTGTACATTAAAAAATAATAATAATAATAATAAATAAATAAATAAATAAAAATAATAAAATCAAATCAAATCTTCTTTCTAATTGTTTTTACTGATAAAATCGTTTAGTCCCAACTAAAAATCAAGTGTGAATCAATCGCACCAAACTATTCATACTTTTGATTGTTAGGTAACGAAAGCTAATCAAGAGATTAGATTTTTGCTCAATCTCGGATAGTACAATATTATTTAAGTATTGTTTGTAAAGTATCAGATTTAAATATATATCGGCACAAATCGTATCAATCATGTTGTATCATGCCAACAAAATATTGTTACTATACAGTTATCGCGTCGATAACACAGCTCAAATTTTTTTAAAAAAAATAGTAATAAGTAATTTTTTTTAATAAAATTTAAAATATTTGATAAAAATATATAATAAATAATTTAAAATTTTTATTGTTAAAAAAAATAAATATTTTATACCATTATTTATCGACATACATGTATTTTTTATGATCGGCACGGCACAGTCCGACACGCACCGTACTGTACCGTACCAATAAATTTTCGACACGAACCCCTGCCAGAATACTTAAATCCTTAGTATTAAGCCAATCGGCAAGTTTAAAAGGAAAATATTAATAATTTTATAACAAAAATGATATTACTTTTAGTGTTAATTTCAAAAATTCAAACCGTTTATGCAACTAATTTATTTAAAACGTACATATACAATACTTACAAATTTCAATTGTGACTTAATTCTAATGCAACCTCCAATCATTTAAAATGTGATTTAATGCAGCCACAGAACAGAATGTTAACCTCCTTTTTTTAAGTCAACAAGTGGAAATAAAAGTAGCATTAATATATCAATTTTCGATACTCACAAATCAAATTTATTAAATAAACACCAACCGAAATCATTAAATTAATATTTTAATATCAAATTTATTCCTGTTAATAATGTCACATATAAGAGTGATCTGATCTAATTATATATGCAACCACCTTGAGTTAAGTTGGGGAGTAAGCTTTTATGGAAGGTGATTAATTATACTCTAAGCCTCAGAAAACAAGTTGTAGAAGAGTTTAGTTTACTAATCCAGTGCTTAGTTAATTAAGTTTATGTTTTTATATAATTAATCGAATTTAATTTGGGCAAGAGATCTAAGTGAAAAGGCACATAGCTAGTCTTGGATAGTTGTAAATCCATTAAGTTGAAGCATTAACAGTTTTTTTCAAAAAAAAAAAAAAAAAAAATCTTCAATATATAGCTTATTAATTAATTCTTATAACAATAAGAGTTGGATCCTTGAATTAAATTGTTTTTCTATTTTGTTTGTGATATGCTTTTCATTTTTTTTTTTTTTTTTTTTTTTTTTGGAAACTACAAACTAAAATGCCTATTGCTATGATCTGTTCCTAAATTAGTTTTTACTATATTAATTTTTTGAGTAGTATGATATCAGAATCAGTTTTAAACCTTATTCGCTTCGAAAGATTTTCTATTTAATTTGTGAATTTATTATTTTATGGCACGCATCTTCGTCTATTTTTATTTATTTTTTTATTTTTTGCTTGCGAATAATATTAATTTTATATCATTTTATTCTCTCTCTCTTTTTTTTTTTTTTTTTTTTTTTTTTTTTTTTTTTTTTTTTTGCTATCATACATATTTGCTCCATTTCTTTGGTCATTTTCTCAGGTACATACAAGGCATTTAAGTCAAAGTTTTTGGTAGAGAAATTTAAGTAAGAGATTGTGAAATTAATTAATGGTGCAGGTTAAGGATCCAATCATAGATAACATTCCTCTAATTGAAGAAACCAATATGTGTGAGCATTCAAGCTAATAAGTATTTATATTTAATTTATTTTTCATAATTTTCTCTCTTTGTAGTTGAACATTTTGTTGGAGTATAAGAGGGTAATAAGCCCTTATCCCCCACTTTAAATTCAAAAATAATTTTTATAAGAGGGAGAACAATAATTTTTTGTTGCGTTTAGTTCGGATTAAAATTTTAAATTAAAGAGGAATAAAAAGAACATAACGGATTAAAATTTTAAAAATAAATAAATAAATAGATTTTATAAATTTAAATATCTTATAATTTAAAATTTTTTAATTAGAAAAAAAATAAGCAACAGATGGAACAGCTGTTCTACCTGTGGGGTGGAACAGCTGTTCCACTCTTATATTGGATAAGTTTATCCTACCTTATACCTATTACCAAACACACTGAATAAACTAGTATAGCTTTGGAACTAATATTCCACTATTTTTGGTGAACAAATTTGGTCCCATCTAAGAACAAACTTAATTATGATAAATATAATTTTAATTAATTATTATATTAACTTTTAATTAATATAATTATTTTATTAACTAATTATCAGACTATTAAATAATTAACTAATTAATTTATTAATTTGTTATAAAATTCCTTGTAGTTAATTAAATGATTAATTAACAGTATACCTTGTTGATTATTTTATTTAATTAATATTTAGAGTTAGTTATCTACCAATATTTATGATTAATTAGCTAATTTAATAAGTTAGAATTTATTATTTAATTAATAATTTTATGTTAATTAATTAGATAAAATATTATTATTTTAAAATTATAATTACTCTTATTCTTACTATTCCAATCAACTATTCAAATACTATTTTTTTTATTCTCATAACAATTTAATTTTCATCAAAATGTAAATTTGATCTTGTTTTTGCTTATTCCAAAAATTATATTTATTATAGAAATAAGCAATTCATGTTTATTCCTGAGCCAAACAATATAATAATATGCAAAAAGGGTTTTTGTTCTCAAATCTTAATCACACAAAGCAAACTAAATATTCCCAAACAGTATTGCTGCATTCTTTCTAAAGCAAGCAAAAGAGAATAAATGAGAGAGATTAAGTGCATTTAATTTCAGTAGGTTGCTTAATTACCATCTTAATTAATCCACTTAATGTAGCTTGAGAAGTATATTTTTTTGTGATAATGGCTTTTTAACTAAGGGTGGGTTAAAGTGATGCATTATATATAGTTGGAGTTTGTTGATTGAGATTAGGATTAACAAAGCACAATTGGCTTTAGGAGTTAAAGCATCATTTTTTGACTCGTAAAATTGATTTGTTGAATATAAATCGTTCTCTAGTGGTTTAAGATTTTAAAGTAAAATATTATTTTCATGATATCAAAACGAAAAATTCTAAATTTGTATATAGTGGAAACACTCTAAATATTATTTAAAACAAGAGAAAAACACAAAAATTTTGAGAAAATTTATTGTACCCACGCAGTACAGTTACGTACACATAATAAAATCATAGCATCCATATGATTTAAGATATTGATGAGAATGAAGTAAAATAAGCGCAGGTTCTACATCTTTCTAATCAATGAAAAAACTTTATGATTCTACGCATGCATGATAATATAGTGTATGTTGGCTTAAAGGTGCAGCATTTTATTTTATAATAGGAGGCTAAATTAGGCTTAATTATGTTCGAAATGACATGAGGTAGAATTGAAAAGAATCATATTCGAAATGACGAAAGGCTGGTTAAACCGAGTCACAATCAAAATCCGTAAGTACTATATTTATATATTTTAATTCTAAGAACTCAACCTTTTGGGATCAATGCATTTTTGATAGTGGACACATGTAGTAATAATTTCTCCTTACCTAGGAGCCACACACCATAGGCAGTAACATCCTAGAAGAAGCATTACATAAACTAGCTATGAAGATATAAAATTTAATTAGTTGGGAATTAATGCACTTTCATGACCTTCCCATACCTAAGGGCTTTCTACTGTTGCATGTAACCTTAATAAGAAGGGAACAACTTAAGGGAACATTCTACATAGGATGATCCCTACCTATCTTTGTCCCTTTGGGTTATTGTGTTCTTTTCTTAGGTTTTACGTTTGCTTCATTTCATCTATTTTTATCACAATTTGATGCAAAATATCTAAAGTAAATTAATTTAATAGTTAGTAGGTGCATGTGTACAAATAAAAATGCATATTAAGTAATTAAGAAATTTAGAAAGACCAACCAAATTAATTCCTGTTTCAATTGGACTTAAATTAAGTACTAGTAATTAATTAAAAGATAAACGATAAAGTTGGCTAGTAAGCATTAAATAAGATGATGTATAACAAGCTAACAACAACAACAACAACAACAACAACATGCATGCACAGTAACACCCTAAAAACAAATGAGAAATATCTTCTTCTACTTTAATCAAATTAATCTTATTCTTGAATGAATAGATACTTCATAGAAAAATATTTTTAAAAAATATTGAGAATTATAATGCTAGCTCTATTTCTGGTATTACTTGTCTCTTACTGATTTAAGTAATATTGCATGCATGTTATAAACATTTGTTTGAGCTACGTACCATATTAATTAAAATCCTTGCTTCTAATATTTAATTAGATGGAACTTACCTATCAAACCTCTCTCTCTCTCTCTCCCTCTCTCGCTCTCTCTCGTACATCCTCTCTCTCTCTCGTACTTATTGTATGCAGTTGGTTATTATTCAGAGGACTATTCTAAAGGTATTCTTGGTTAGATGATTCATAGAAAAAATAAAAATATATATATATATATATATATATATATATATATATATATATATATATATATATATATATATATATATATTGAGAATTATAATGCTCTATTCCTTGTATTACTTGTCTCTTACTGATTAAAGTAATATTGCATGTCCTAAACACTTGTTTGAGTTACCACAATAAAATTCTTGCTTCTCATATTTAGATGGAACTTAACTATCAAACCTCTCTCTCTCTCTCTCTCTCTCTCTCTCTCTCTCTCTCTCTCTCTCTCTCTCTCTCTCTCGTACTTACTGTATGTAGTTGGTTGTTATATTCAGAGGAATATTGTAAAGGTCGGTGGTTTGACGAGTTTTTGGAATATCCTTAAATACCGATTCGAAAGTATTTTAGAACTTTCCTTCCTTTATATTTTAGAATGATCGATGATGAGAATAACCATATATTTATTCCGTAGTCACATGTCATATATATCACCATTTTATAGTATTAAAATATATATATATTAATGTGCTTAGTATTTTTAAATATCCTACAACATTAAACGCAAAATGCGGCTTGAGTTATGCATGTGGCGGTTAAAATGTCATTAATCAAATTGAAACATCTATTCAAAACCTAATTAATATAGGCCCCACAATTCTCTTACATATCAAACCTTATGAACAAAAGGAATAGTTTACTAGCGTGAATTGTAAAAAAGTTATATTATAAAAATATATAATGTTTGTTTTTATATATAATATTATTATATTTTATCTATCATAATAAATAAATTATAATATATAAAATATGAAACAACTAAATTTCAAACTCGAAATCTCGAATATTAACCACCAAGTTCTTTGCCATTTACGCGATAACATGCTAGTCATTTAATTTTATTTATTTTTAAAATATCTGTTCAGAAAAAATCAAACTAAATATATAACTTTATAGCCAGGAAACGGAATGTTTCTGTACATATATAGTATTATTCCTAATAATTTAAAATTGAATCAACTATTTTGATCGGTTTGACTGTGATCTTGTCTATAAAACGATTGGATTAAACCTTTTGAACACCATAAGTTAAAAAATCGCTTTGAATGATTTGAATAGACGGTTCAACTATCGAACCAGTGAATCGATCCAATTTTAATCGAACCAATCATATTTTTTTTGATATAACTTTTAAAAATTCAACAGGTTAAAATCAACTTATCTAATTTAATTTTTCTATTAATTCATATTAGTTAGGTGTATATAAAGTGAAATTTGAATTTTTGTATCAACTTACTTTGGTCGAGAAATCAGTATTATAATTTAGTATAATGCTAGAATAATAACGAGTTCAGCTACTATACTATCGATAGCACTAAAAATTTAAAACTGCTAAATTTTCTGCCATTATATCTACATTTCCATCTCTTAGATCATACTGTTTTTTCAACCACCTACTAAATTCTAGAAGCCCATTATCATTTTAACCGCACATCTCTTCATCTAAGAATTAAAAACTTAATAGTAAGTACCAATGATTACTATTAATGGTATATATAGTATGCTAAGTTCAAATAATACTATTGGTATATTTTTTAATATAATAAAATTAATAATAATAATTAAATATTTATGATGTCATGCTGATATTACTAATTCAACTAATGATTGACCTACTGATTTAACCAATGATCCTTCACTCATTAACGATTTTGGATCATTGTTTGACTCGATTTTTAAAACATTGATTGCACTCAATACATGCCTGATCGCGGTTGGAGTGGAACCTTCCCTAATGAAACCATAACATTTTTTGAGTTGGGGGAAATTTTTGTTATTCAAATGGTTGATTAAGCACAATGATTTTATTTACATATGGAAATAAAATATCCGATAATAACTTATTCCGTATGAAGTATATGAATTTATTAGTATATCTACATCCTTAAAGATCATATAAATAAATGTCGTGAAATCTCTTTCCTACGGCGAGCTAGTACGAGCTGCTTGAGCAGCTCGAGTTTATTTTTAAGCTTAACTCTGCAGCTCACTCGTGTTCAGATCGTTTAAAACTGAAGTGGAATAATTCTGAGCTGAATTAAACGCTTGAACACAAGCAAGCGAACTAACACGCAAAAGGATCAAAATCTGAAGTGGCACAAATTCGAGCCTAGCTAGTTGACTTAATTCGACCCAAAATCGATTCAATTGGCTCGATTAATGTCGATGAGTCGACTTAAGTCAGGTCCAGTAATCAATTCATTAATTAGGTGGCTGGTTCAACAGATCGTAGAGTGGATTAAGTCTGATACAAAAATCGGTCAGGCTAATCCGACTCGGATTCGGTCAAGTTCAACATGGATCCAATTAGGGTTTCAGCGTTTTGCGATGGCTACAAGACTAAAAGCCTCGTGAAATTCAAACTCGGTACATTTTGCTTTGACACTTAGGAGTTGTTTGGTTGTATGTAGTTATAATTGTCGGATCATTGACGCTAACCATTAATTCCAAAAGCTCGAGCTGTTAGAAATACGCAACTAATTCACTTAAAGCATACAGACACAGCGCCACGGGTCTCGACCGGACTCAACCCACCTGGACGTTAGGTTTATTGTTGGACCTCTTGCCGTTAGGTCTATTGTGGACCGCAGCCCCACTCAACTTATTGGGCTCACCCAACTCAACTTATTAGTCTTCTGGATCTATTGTTACGGACAGAAAGTTGGACCTATTTTTAACCCATAAATAAATAGTCAACAATAATTGTACTGTAGTTATAACTTTATATAATTTTCAAATTCGTTATTTAATTTGATGCATTTGAGTCTAACTGCTTCAGTTAAAGTACGACAGTTGAAACTACTTTAGAGGAAGTAATTTTAAATAAAAAATAAATTTACCTCGTTAATTATTTTTCAAATAAAAATAACTGTTTTTTTTTATATTAGAGGTAATCTCACGGCCATAAATATAAAGTAATACATATTTTCAAATGTACTTCTCAACTGTTAAATATAAAAAATAAAAAATAAAAAATATAATATTATTTTGTCAAGATTTAAATTTTTGAAGAATAATGTTTGTTTCATATAATTTGATATGGTATCACAATAGAAAATACCGAATTCGAGTCATGTTACTACAAGCCCACGTCATAAGCCTATTAAAAAATTTCGAATTCAAACTTGAATAAAAATACTACTCTTTATAAGATTAAGTTTTGAAGAATAACAGTTGTTTCATATAATTTAACATCAGTTACATGCAACCAAACAAATAAGTAAAAGTTCCAGTATTTTCTACTTAATTCAACATCAACCAAACAAAAAAAAATTATAGCTGCAGCATTTTCTACTTCATCGAATCAACAAAATATATCTAGTTCTAATTACTGCATCTTCAACTACGATGCAATTTTAATCATATCCAACGAAATAAAAATAGATTTTTATTAAATAATATGAAACAACTGTAAGTGCTAAAGGGCTTGAAAGTAATTAGTATTCAATGTTCCAAGTTCGATGTGTGATTGCTTCGCATTTCTAACTAAATTTATTTTAAAAAAAAAATAAAAAAAAATATATATTAATTTTAAAAAAATATTAAACTGGAATTTGATTAAGCCCAAAAATGAAATCCAAGAAAAAAAAAAAAAAAAGGGAATTGATTCGTGGACGTGGAGTGTGAATGTTTGAGAATAAATTTGGTTCGATAGCGAGAGTAAACGTAAAAAGGAGGCAATAATACCTACCAGTTTTATGTAACTCTCTGAAAACCCAATTTGATCTAATTCAATAGCCCATTATATATAATTTAATAATAAAATTAATTTTATATAATTTTTTACAAATATATCGAGCAATATATATTTCTTGGAAAAATATAGTTGATGATACATTAAATATTTAAGCTTGAATAATTTATAAGATAAATTTATTTTTTTATGTTTTTATATATTTTTTGTATTATTTTAATAGTTGAGATTTTTAGAGAATATATTTAAAATGATAAAATTAATATTTTACTTAGTAGACTAACGGTAATAAATTAGAGAGATATATCTGAACAGCAATTTTAGACTTTTAAATAAATAAATATGAAAAATTAAATTTATAGAGATTTGATAGATTTACATAGAACTGAATGAAATTAACCCTTAATAATGATAATAATAATAATAATAATAATAATAATAAAATATGAAAAATTCTTATGTACTTGTTGTTAAATTAGAAACTCACCCAAAAAAAAAGAATAAATTTCCTCCATTCATCGGTATTTGGTTCATCAATATTTTTTTTTCCCAAAAAAATAAAATTTATAATGAAATATTTTTCCTTTTATTTTATTTTTTCGCCTGTTTGGTTTTAGAGAAAATAAGTTTTCCTGAAAACTAGTGTTCTCGGTTTTTTAAAATAAAATTTGAAAAACAAAAATTCTAATTTTTTTTTTCTAAAATAATTATTTTCCATTGAACCAAACGAATGAAATTTTTTTAAAAAAATTGTGGAGAAACCAAATAACCCCTTAAAGAACATTTTAAAAATTTTAAAAATTTTAAAAATCACCCGGTTAGCTGTGACCTTCTTTAATCTCCGAAAAAGGCAAGTTCTTTTGGTTTCAACAATTATTGTACCTAAAATTTATTAGTTAGATCTTAAAATTAAAATTTAATTTAGTAAAAAATATATTTTATTATATCTAGAAAGATTGTTTATATTAAATTATAATTTTGAACACATATTTCTTGTGAATCAAATATTATTATTTTTAACGAGTTTTTAAAATTTATAGGTTTTATATATATATATATATATATATATATATATATATATATATATATATATATATATATATATATATATATATATATATATAAATTCCTTAGATATTATATATCTATATATGTTGATAAATTTAATTTAATTTAAAAATAATGAACAGAAAATATTATAGAATAAAATTTATAAATTAAAGCCCTATGTGATATTTCTGAAATTTAGAATTATTCAATGTAAAAAATATAATAAGGACTAAATCTTTTAATCCGGTTATAATATTTTGGACGATGGCTAAGTTTCAAAAATTAAGAATTAGGTGTGCTAGAGTTAGAATAGTTATAGGATGGATGATCTCTGAAAATTTGGAGTGTCACAATTGGTATCAGAGCTAATCACCAACCGAAAATATGAGATGAGTCGCGGGACTGAGGCAGAGTTATACAGCGGGCAAAACGCAACTCCCCGACTAATGACCGTTGTATGGATAGAGCATGACTCCACAAGATCAGTTAAGGCTAGCGAGATAAATTATACATCGCCTGAAGTTTATGAGTGTGCCTAAGCCTGACGAGAAAGTCACGATTTAAAGAAAAAGGAATGCGATTTTGAAATAGTTCTATATAAAAGATATAATAAATTAAATTTTTTTAACTCGATTATAATATTTTGAACGATGACTAAGCTGAAAAGATTAAAAGAATTAAGCGTGCTAAAATTATAGTAATGCTATAATGAATGAACTCTTAGAATGGTGCATGAGATATATACTTAATATGGAGAATATATGACTAGCAAGCAATAGTCATAAAATAAATTGAAAAATTAAACAGTGGTTTTAGTAAAACAAGTATAAAATCATTTCTCAGAAAATATATTTAACTACAAATTTCTCCATATTGAGTGTTTCATAATGATTGATTATCAATATAAACATCATACTTTAAAATTAATATGAGAAAACTTCAAAAAACTAATGCCCTAGATTAATTAACAATATAAGATAAATTGAATTAACACACTTTTAATTAATTAATTAGACTAGATTATAACCAGTTTTACAAGATGTTATAACGCGCGTAACAAATTATTAAGCTTTCCATTTGGTCCAAATTAAATTAAGTGAAACTTATTTGTTTCCCAATTAATCACTTTTAAAAAAGAAATTTTTATCAAACTCAAAACTTAAATTATATAACTACCAATATGGATCACAAACAAAACTTATTAATTAACTCCTGCTTCTTAGTTAAACTACTGGATTAATTATCTCTCTAATTAAAGCACAACAAATTAATTAAGCACTAGAATATACATCTTGCTTGTTCATGTAGTATATATGGAAAGCGAAAAATTGGGAAAAATTTTGGTAAAAGAATAATACTTTGTTTCATCTCACAAATTTAATCAACTGGCGTATAATAAGTTGCATGTTTTGAAAACAAAGTAGTTGCTTCACATTTCCAGCTAAGTTTATTTAAAAAATAAACGAAGCGGTAGCATGCTACCTTTCTCTCAAAAAATATTTTGAAAACAAAGTAATTAATAAGAGCATGAACGCACTATATAAAGATTAATATGCATTAATAATTAACCAAAAGATATATATAGTTCATGCATGGTCGAGTACGTACGTACATACGTACCTCAGTTTTCGACGAAGCAAACGATCGATTAACACTTGTTCGAAGCCAACATCTGCTTCTTCGTGCTTAATCATCTGCGTTTAACTGTGATCAGCGAAAAGTAAAAAAAAAATGTGCTAAAAATAATCAGCTTTAGCGTAAAAAAAAACCAACAAAGCACTAAATTAATCGTTGCTGGGGACTTTGTCTCTCTCTTACCCTTTGCTTCCAAGGTGGTTATGCTCCTCTTTCTCTCTTTTCTACATTCCCTTTTATTTTTGTTTGTTTTCTTTCTTCTTTTTTTTTTTGTGAATGTGAGGTCGATCGTGGACGCAAAAGTCTTTTATAGATAGTCACAATGCATTTATTTTTATTTTCAAATAAAAAATTGTTATGTATATATTAATGCTTATACCAAGCGTCAGCGACGTTTTAAAATATCAGAATTTTTTAAAATCTTGACTTCCTAAAATATTAAAAAATAAAAAATAATAATAAAATTTATTATTTAATAAATTGGTTTGGTCTAATAGAGTATTTATATGATAATATTTTTTAAAATTTCTATATTGTACGTATGTTTGAAGTCGCTTTCCTCCCGCGTCGTCTAAAATACATCATTATATTGAGATTTTTTTTTTTTTGTAATATCGATAAAATTCAAAATATAAATTTAAAGCATGTCATATGAGTGATGAGTCCACACCCAATCTTAGAAATATATAATAATTAAAGAACCTATAGTTTTCATCCAAGAAAACTCTGTTGAACTTGAGACACACAAATTTGAATGAATCAAAAGCAAAGATTAAAATCTCTAGGTTTCATAGTATTTGACTTGCATCAATATTTGTATTTTAGTTACATGCATAGAGACAAGTATCAAAGCATGAAACTAAGCACTTTAATTGCTCATATCTTTCAAGGTAACTTTTGAACATGCTCATGCAACAAACAAAAATATTATAAATTTTACGCATTGGCTTCTGAAAAGGAAAAAACTAGATGTACACTCTAAATGGGATGTACATCTTACACCCATCTCATCTTGAGATGGAGTGAATTTTACTCGTCATATCGATGTGACTAGTAAATGAATACTCATTCCAAATGAGATGGGTGTAGTATGTACACTCCATTTGGGGTGTACACCTAGTATTGCTCTTCTGAGAATTACAAGACAAAAAGTTTTCTCAGAAAACCAAGCCAGGCATGCAAGCAATTATATGGACAAACAACAGCTGCAGGTTTTTTATCTTTTTTTTTTTTTTTTTGTGAAATAGAAAATCCAACTTGTCATTTTGATCATACCAAGGAATTTTGCTGTGTTCTCCCACTATATTTTGTTAAGTGGCATAGAGAATTACATTTCCCCTTTTTAAAGGGTAAGAAGATCATTTCGTCCAAATATTTCAACTGCAAATACAGAAAATCATTTTATTGTTCTTCTATTTTTTTTCTATAGACTTTCTTCTTTGTGTTGCGTAATTTGAGATATAACGTATTACATAATCGAGAAACACCATTTTTTTAAAATATTATTGTCATGTGATGTATCCACATTTGCCCGTTCTAATTCAATCTAATTCACATGAAATGCGAATTAAGATTTATCTTAATATATTTAGGATAAAAATGAGTTATATGTTTCCTTCGGATTTTGTGTATAAGAAAATAGAAAAAAAGATTTTCTATTTCCTTTCTTCTTTCTATATATATATTTTTTTTCAGAGTTTTCACATGAGTTCTTAGAGTTTAGGAGACTCTTTGAATTTTCACTTATATTTTCGAGATTTTGGAGGCTATGTAGCCCTCTTCGCATACGTTGTAGAAGGTCCAAAAGCATCAAAACAAGAATGATTCAAGAGAATGCAAATAATCTAATCTGATTTAGATTTTTTTGATATATTAACTATCTAATTTATAAATTTTTGTAACCCTTTAATTCCAACAAAAAAAGAAAAAGAAAATTTTCTCACTTGAGAGTTACTATTCGATCCTAATTATGTCATGGTCCACTAAGAAGGTTTGCTAGCAAAGTAGCTTACATGGCCAAGCACTCAAAAGTGGGTGTTAGCTGGCATGATTTTGTGTGGGCTCTTTTGATGAATATTTTTTTTTTGTAAAATTATATAAATTAATTATTATACTAGCAAAACTTATATATTTTTAAAAGTACAAATTTATTTATATTTGTAAATTTTTTATTATTAGATTTGTATTGAAATCTGTGTTATTATAAGAACATTTAAGAAGAGAGAAAAAAAAAATATAATTATACAAATTTCAATACAAATTCAATAGTAAAAAATTTATAAATATAGATGAGTTTATACTTTTGAAATAATATAAGCTATATTCTTATTATACTCTAAAAACTTAAACTAATAGAGAATTGTATTTTTAATATTTCAACCCTCTTTTCATGTTTGAATTCAAAACTCTTTAATAGACTCCAGACGTGAACTTAAATTTAACAAAAAAAAAAAATAATTATATTAAAAATCTGGCTGAACTCGAACTCAATATTATATAAAATTATATAAAATAATCTTTGTATTTTAAAAAATTGAGCTTTTAAAGAATGATATTTTTATTATTTCAACACCTTTTGCTGCATGCTTCATTTCTGGAAAAAAAAAAGAAAAAGAAAACAATAGACAAAGATAAGGTATGATGATATGGGCTACAAACCCCACACCACTGTTCCCTACTTGATAGTGAAATGAGAGTGTGTGCAAAGGGATTTTAGAAAGCTGTGTGTCAGAAACTTTAATTTTTTCTGCAAATTTTTTCTTTATCATCTATCAAACTTTAAAAAAAATAATCTCATAAGGTTTTGTTACATTCATCTAGAAGTTTCTTCTCGAATCTCAAGACGTCAGACGCGAAAACCGAAAAATCATGAATTTCTTCAAGTTTCTAGGTAGGGTAATAAATATAGGACTCTTGAGAGCTTATAACCTCTTCTTTTCGCTTGTGCTTTTATACCACTTGGTATTCTTTCATTAGGCTTATAGACGGCGAGTGATCTATATAAGATTGTGACCTCTACTCTCAAAAAATAAACAAGAATTAGTTGTACTCTCTATTCTAAAAATATAATCTTTCTTCAAACTCTCTCTTGCACTTTAATTTAGGATAATAAATGTAGGACTCTTGAGAGCTTATAGCCTCCCTTTTTAGCTTATGCTTTTATATCATTTGGTATTTTTTTATTAGGCTTATAGACGGTGAGTGATCTATATAAGATTGTGGCATCCACTTTCAGAAAATAAGCAAGAATTAGTTGTACTCTCTAATTCTAAAAATACAATCTTTTTTCAAACTCTCACTTGCACCTTAACTTACGATGAGTAGGTCCAGATTCGCAAAGGAGGTGTAGACTTGCTCTCTTCGTGAAGAAAGGCGAGTGCTGCACGGATTTTCAAGCAATTTTGTTTAAATTTATGACATGTGGCATCTCAAAGTGCTTCTTAATTCTTCATTCAGCAGGACAGCAATGTACCAAAAAATGGGTAGATTGTACTACTAGTCCCTAAACTTCTTTCTGCTAAGTTTATTCTCAAAGTTTGAGGTCCTAACTCTTCAAAGAGTTTTGTTTTAGTCCCTGTGTATGTTTACTGTAATTGGATAAATTATTCTCTACTCCTATATGTTCATCCATTATATGTTTGTTTATCGATATCTCTCGCGCCCACCTGTTAGAAATTAAAATGTTGAATTTGAGGTATTGTTTAGATACATATACTGATATGCAGATGAACTACGTACAAGAAATAGATTTTATTATAAGATAAAGACGAAAAGAAAATATTTTTAGTAATTTCAACACTAAAGTTTTGAAAGCTCATGATTTCAAACATTGAGTTTAAAATTTTGAAAACCATCCTCCCTAGCTCAAATGACAAAGGGCTTGATAATTAATACCTGATGTTCCGAATTCGAAGCCTAGTTGCTTCACATTTACAGTTAAGTTTATTTCAAAATAAACGAAGCATAGATAGCGCGCTACATTTCTCTATCTCAAAAAATAAAAAAATAAAAAGAAATAAAAAAAAATTGAAAACCGAAAAGACACTTGAGTTAAAGTTTAAAGGGCTTGTAGAGCAATCTACCATTAAAGAATCAAAAAAAAAAAGAAGAGGTAAGAAAATCAACAACATCAATGATGAGATTAGCTTAAGAGAGAAGAACTCTAATCTTGTTATGATGATGTTAACTCAGGGAGGTTGTTGTGTAGGTGTTTCATAAGTAGGTTTTAAGCCTCCATCTAGATAAACCACATTTAATGTTGCCTGGAATGGGTAGTTCATGTAAAACATCAGTACAAAATATCAACAACTATTAAAAAATCAATAGTTTACCTTTGTTATTGTATACTTCTTTTCTTTCATTAAGACCTAATTGAATATTCTCTATTCTAATTAAAACCATCTCAATTTTTCCCATACAAATACCCTTTTTTTTTTTTTTTTTTTTTTTTTCAGATTACTAAATAAATTAGATCTAGAAAAATTAAATTGCTCATCTACTATTCTGACTCACGAATCGAAAATTCATCATGGATCGGAGAGGGGGTCTGAGATCCTGTAACTAAAATCACATTGGGCATGTAGTTGACTAGTTTGTTTCTCTTTTGGGTCAAATTTGTGACTTTTGCCTATGTTCTATTTGTTTAATTGAGCATCCTTTTTCAGTTCCAAGCAAATATCAAGGTATATATCTTAACATCCCAGCTATATGTTACCAAAGAAAGAAGATTTGAGAAGCACAACATCACCTGTACATGTTGATGAATGACAAATTGACAGATTTGTACATTTGAATTCCAACACTTCCCCAGCAATGAAATCTAGACGGAGAAAAACCGTGATCAATCGAATCAACAACAGAAACAGTATTTAACAAATATGCAATGTCTTAACCTCAGAAATAGTCCCCATTAACCCAGCACAACACAATGACAACACAAAGTTCGACTCGCCAAGCAAACATTTTCTTCTTCTTTTTTTTTTGTTTGGAGAAGAAGAATCTGGCACAAGTATTGCTTCATAGCATCCCAAGATGGCATGTTGATACATATAATGACAACACAAAGCAGCACAAGCAATAGGATCAGAAAGTCAAACATTAAGGTCCTATATGTAGTTGGTGTTACTAAGATTAATATGATGAACACCGACACAGGATATCCAAACACATTTGGACTGCGCTACCTAGACAAAAATCAAATAACAAGTATTAGCACAACAAATCAAGTATGAACTTAGCACTAGGAAAAAGAAAGGTGCAGATATGAAACTTCATCCATGACATAATTGACACTGAACCACGAAGAAATTAGATATTCTGAAACACAATCTTACAAGTACTTGATCCATACATAATAATTAATATGAAACGTCAATGGAAACTAACATAGCATTGCTAAATATTGTAGACAAAATCTTCCGAAAGGTGACGAATCTGCTCTTGAACTCCCATTAAACCACATGTCCAGTTAATGGTAATCACTGTGAACCATCCTCAGCGGTACTGTAAAAAAGAAAAAGCCATAAAAGTTCCGTTCTTGGTCAAATTACTCCGCTACAAAGAAAATTTCAGGGCAAAGAACAGAAAACTAGTGGAAAAGTAATATAGGATTGAAAGCAGCAGCATTACTACTTGTTCTGATCTACAATCACCAAAAGGATTAATTGGCCCAGGCCACAATACTTACCGAGGGTAGCAAACATTTATATTTTTGTTCTATAATATCACCAGTGAGATAGCATATATTAAAATTTGAAATGGTGCACGCGGCCATTGAGATACAAAACACGTTCAGCTAGAAATTCATCATTTGGTTCAATTATACTTAGGAATAAAATGGAAGTTTAATAACAAATTTTGCGCATCTGAGATTCCCCAAAACCCAGATTCGGGGAAGCCCCCATGCACTGGGACAATACTGTGGCCTCGCACTTGCTACTCTCCTTTGACTTAAATAGACACCACATATGTAAACTATTGCATCACGAAAAATGGTTAAATCAGTGTAGAACAGAAGGTTGTTGTCTGAAAATCATTCATCTGCAAGAAGTCATACAAACTTGCAGGGTTGCTAAGCGATAAACATCATAGGTGTGAATCGAATCCGACATAGTAAAAAAAGCTTATAAACAACCACTCCGGATGATCTAATTCAGGTTCAAAAATATCAAGGTTTCTGGCAGTTTATATCAGCAGACAATTTAACAAGTTCAAAACATCATACCAACTGTTAGTGAAGGCTCGATCTTGTTAAAGATGCATATCAACCAAGCATAACCCACACACTAAAAAACGAAGTAACCTCCATGTATATAAGCAGATTAAAAAAAGTTTCATTAGATATTTACCTTAATAAAGCCAATATCCTTGGCATTACTGCGGAAGCACTGCCTGCAACACATAAGCCCATACTTCCGAATCAGCCCGTGAGGGTTCCCACAAACCCGGCTGCAAGCAGAACAGGAAAAAAAAAAAAAAAAAAAAAAAAGCGCGAGATCAACAAGAGAAAAAGCTAAAACTAGTCATTGATGCAAAATTCACCTCCTTCGCTAATAGCCTCTTTAAAAGGAGAGAATAGGAGAGAGAGAGAAAAGTAGGAGAGAAACATTTTTTGCATGTTTACTTTTAACTTCGTGGGAGAGAAAAACAAAATATTTCTTTATGTGCATCCAATTCACCTTCTTTTACTCTTTTCTCTTTTTTTTTTTTTTTTTACCCTCTCACTATTGGTTTCAAAGAGTGCAGTATATACAATGCGAACGGAGATATATATTTGCACTCCACATCAAATTTATTACAAAAAAGAAGTTCGCCGAACAAGATATTCATGCATCCAAGCAGACTCTAACAATCATAACACTAAACTAAGCAATTCAACCAAAAAAATGTATACTTCAGCAAGCCTCTCAATACTAAAAACTTATTAAATAAAATTCCAGTTGATCAAATTCGTTTTTTCCTTTTACAAGATTTTTAATGACTTTAGATTCCATATTTCAAAAGAACTCAAACAAGAACCAGATGAATTTTTTTCATATCCCAATCAAGAAATGGACTTAAAAAAAAAAAAAAAAAAAAAAAAAATTGCAATAAGAGATATCTCATTTAAGGAACCAAAATCAGGTGCGCCAGAACCCGAAAGCGGACCTCAAAAAAAAAAAAAAAAAAAAAAAAAAAAAAAAAAAAAAAAAAACCCATAAAAAAAGGGTTATTCAGCAAGTTTTTAATCACCTATGGCTCTAAAAATAACATGATGAGAGAGACCATGGGAGACATAATATAAAACACTTCAAAGGCATAAACTTTAACACGGAAACAACCCCGAGCCCTAACAAATCTCCAAATTCGCCACTGTTACCGCGTTTCCAATGATTCCTAACTCCAAAATCGTATCGAATTACCGAAGAAAAAAAAAACATTAATAAGGCGACGAATCGATAGAAAAGAAGATCGGGGGCGAGGATTCACTTACCAAACTCGAGATCCAGGGCCGTAGCTCTTAGGATGGGAGTTCCATACATTAGTGTGCCCCATCTTTCACTAAATTCCCACTCTGGATCGCAGAGGAAACCCTAGAATTGAACTCTCAGGTAAAAAGCAAAGAGTGCGGCGGCGGGGGAGGTTTGGTTCGTATTTATATGCGAAGCAACAAAAAAAAAAACCCTAATTTTGAGTTCACCCGACTCGATCGACCAGTGGTTTATCGATACGGATCCGTTTTACATGGGATCCGGATGTACACCGAATGGGATGTACATTTAGCATTTTTCTTTTTTTTAGAAGTAAGTTACACACATGTGTAAATGAATATGGATATTCAAAATTTTATCCGAATCTGAATCCGAACGGGATGAATTTATTCGATATTAAAAAATATGAATTCGAATATGAATATAAAAAATAGAAATTCGGCGGATTTGGAATTGGATTTTGATTGCACCCAATCCGAACCTGAATCCAATCCGAATCCGAATTGATTTTACGTTATATAATATATGTGTATATAAATATTTGAGATTATATTTAAATTTATATTTTAAAAATTTAAATTTAATATAATATATTTTGAAATATTATATAAAAAAAAATTATTTCGGGTTTGAATTTTCGGGTTTGGATTCGAATTCGAATTTTAAATTTTTGTCTCATTCGGATTTGGATATGAATTTTTAAAATCCGTCGGATTCGAGTTCGGGTTCGAGTTTGATAGTCGGGTTCATATTTGAATTCGAATTTTTAAAAATCCGTCCCGAGTCCGATCCGTTGACATTCCTACACACATGACCCTGAACAATCTACCTATCTATTAATCTTTTATCTATTAATCTATTATTAATCTATAATTTTAATATTTGCTTGCCGCTTATCGTTCTCATCTAAAAGTAATTTTCAAATTGAATTGCATTTTGATTAAATTTTCTTTCTTGCAATAAACCTATTCAGCTCATCTGGTAGTAGTTCTTGAACCGAACCGCATTTTGATATTATTATTATTTTTTTTTTTTTTTGTACCAAACTGATTTAATTTTTAGGGTTAATTGCATACATGTCCCTCCAAATATGTTGGATTTCAAATATATCCCTGCAAATTTCAACTTTTCATATTTATCCCTACAAAAATCCAAAGTTTTTCAAATATGCCCCTGAGGTTAATCTCCGTTTGGAATCCGTTAATTTTTTAACAGATTCCATGTAAAATTACTTTTTTGCCCCTTACAAATATATATTCCTATGGAGTGTGGTGTGTGTTAAGAGAGAGAGAGAGAGCTCCATTTGTATACGTAGTAACTCCATTAATGGCGAACTAGCATTTCCCAAAAATATATATATAAGTAAAAAAAAGACAACGAAAATGGCACCATTGCTGTGTAACAACTCCATCGTCTCCTTCCTCCTCGTCGTCGTTGTCGTCGTCGTCGTCGTCGTCCCGTCTCTGCTTGCTGCGCCTGTCGCCATTAACGATGAGGTGCTCGGCCTCATCGTATTCAAAGTGGGGCTCCGTGACCCCCGCTCCAGCCTCGGGTCGTGGAGCGAGGACGACGAGTCGCCCTGCTCCTGGGCTGGGGTGGCGTGTGACCGCCGCTCGGGGCGAGTGACGGAGCTCGCGCTCGCAGGGCTCGGGCTCGCCGGGGAGCTCCAGACCCGTGGGCTCCTGCAGCTCGAGTCGCTCCAGAGGCTCTCCCTCCCCCGGAATGGCTTCTCCGGGGCGGGTGCTCGGCCCTGGTCAGCCTAAACATTTCGTCGAACAGGTTGCGTGGGTCGATTCCGAGCTCAGTTTGGTCCTTGTACAACCTCAAATCCCTCGACCTCTCCTTCAATTCCTTGTCCGACGAGCTCCCTGCTGGAATCGGTAAGCTTTACAAGCTTCGAACCCTCAATTTGCGCGGGAATCGGCTCTCGGGCCCGGTCCCCGCCGACATCGGGAGCTGCTCTCTGTTGAAAACGCTCGATCTCAGCTCAAGGGTAAAATAGTATATTCACTTTCTAATCTAACTAAGGTTAAGCATTTAATCTATGGTTAACTCATTTTTTCTAACAGACGGGCATATTTGAATAACGGTGGATTTTTGCAGGGATAAATATGAAAAGTTGAAATTTGCAGGGATATATTTGCTATTCGACATATTTGGAGGGACATGTATGCAATTGCCCCTAATTTTTATCCTTTTTATTATTATTATTTTTATTTGAAATAAACCGGCCACCCAACCGAATTTAGTTTTTTCTTTTAAAATACCATCTATATACTATACTATCCATTTTATTCTATTCTATTCTATTCTATTACTTCCCGTATGAATGTCCAAGTAGTGATTCTTGCTTAATTCATTCGATTGTGAGACCTTCTTAATTATTTTTATTTAACTTATCCACTTTCTCAAGTTGTTTCTATTAAATTGATCTGCTTTTCAATTATTTTCATCTTCTCTAAATAAATAAAATATTTAACTAGTTAATAATTATTAGTGTATCTTTTAGTTTTTTTATTAATTTTTTTATTTTTTTTAAAATAAATTATAATAATTTAGAATAATGTGCGTCTTTTAGTATTTCTATAAGTAACTTTTAGTATATTTAAAAGTGTCTTTTAGTTTTTCTATAAACATTATAAGTGAATTAATGTATAAACATTTCAATTTTTCTATAAAATATTTAACTATTTAATAATTATTAGTGTCTTTTAGTATTTCAAAAAATAAATTATGATAATTTAGAGTAACATGTATTCCTATAAGTATATTTTAGTAAGTGTGTTTTTAGCTTTTTTATAAACGTTATGAGTGAATTAATGTATAGAGATATTCAATTTTTTTTTTGAGAGTATATATATATATATATATATATATATATATATATATATATATGAGATAATATTAGTTTTTTAACTAATTAATTCGATAAAAATAATTTAATTTGTATATCAAGTAAAATTATTTATATTTATATTTTTTATTTTTATATTTTTATTTTTTATTTGTAAAGTAGATTATACTTTTATCTTTATAATAACAACTATTTGGTATAAAACGCAATTGTTCATTACATTATATTAATTAATAATAAATTTAAAATTGGTATATGTTTTAACTTTTTTTTATAGTATTAATTATTAAAGAGCACTATTTAAAATTTTTATTTTAATAGTATTTATATGCTGCATCGTGCGGATCACTATAAAATATTTTTTAAAAATTATTTTTTGAATATTATATTCAAAGAAATACAACAACTAAATATTAGTAATAATTTTAAACTTAAGACTCCTTAAAATATTAATAATTTTAGGTATTAATTTTACTTTTAAACCCCTAATAAAAACCATTATTAATTTCTGAAGCCCAGAAGCTCCACGCATTTCGTTGTCGTTAATGGCGAGCAAGGGCACGTCGTCGTCTCGAATCGTATGTAATCAAACCCTAACCCTTGTCATCTCCTCCAATTTTGAAACCCTAACCCTAAAATCTCGATTTTAGGAGGAGGAGGAGGAAGAGTGGGAGGAGCTGTATGGTGCTGAATCGGGATGGGTCGAAGCTCGATCGTCGTGCGATCATCTCCCCTCCTTGGCCTCCGATCTCGTCCACATCCCTCCTCCCGATTCCCCTTGCTTCAGGTTAAGAATCCAATCCCGGTTTTTTTGTATGTTCTTTTAGAACGAATTTGTTTGGGTAATTGAGATGTTTTGTGAGCATTGGAAACTCCGAGTAAATGTGAATCTGTTGGCTATTTATTTATGGGTTAAAAATGGGTCCAACTCTTGCCCGTGACAATAGGCCCAGAAGACTAATAAGTTGAGTTGGGTGAGCCTGATAAGTTGAGTGGGGCGGTCCACAATAGATCTAACGTCCAAGTGGGTTGAGTCCGGTCGAGACCCGTGGGCGCTGTGTCTGTACGCTTTAAGTGAATTGGTTGCGTATTTCTAACAGCTCGAGCTTTTGGAATTAATGGTTAGCGCCAACGATCCACAGAATCGAATCAAAAAATAGAGGTAAAATGATATAAATCCCTTGTTTAACATTGTTGTCATTTTTTTTTTATTTTTTAATTTTTTTTACGTTTTTTTAAACCAAATTCTATGCAATAGAGTGTTAGGGTGGATAGTGGAGTTGCTTTTTGGCAACAGAAAAAAAAAAAGAAGGGATTATTATTATTTTTTGGCCTATTTATCTTTTCTAAAGAAGATGCCTTTAAGTATTTGGCGTGATTGCATTGTTGGAAAAAAAAAAAAAAAAAAAAAAAATCATTGTGAAGATTGGACTGTTATTGCTAGTGTTTTGTTTGCAATTTCGATCTTAGTTGGAATATTTATTCAAACTTACTATGATGGATGTTTGCTTCTAATGAGCCTATGAGAGAAGCTTCTGCAATTCCTATTCTTTGTTGGATCTACTTTATGTTTCTAGCTTCATAAGTTCTTTTTCTTTGATATGGAAAATGTTTGATACCTCTTTGTGTATTGCCTCATTAGACTTTAATAGTCATGGTTTCGAGATGGTAATACTTTACCAGCCCAAATTTGCTGTTTTTGTAGTCTGTGAGGACTTGTTGCTGAAACGAGGTTGAAATTGAGCACGCGACAATCATGTGCCTTGATTAGTCATGTGATTTAGGAGAATCAATAAGGTTAAGCAACAAAAACTTAGTTTATGGAGTTTTTAACGGATATGTGATTGTCGTTTGCTCAATTATAACTGCATTTAGCAGATGTTCTTGTCAGGCAATCGACACGGCAACCTCCGCATGGTAAATTTTCATTATACAAACAAAGATTTGGTAATGTCAAACCGGGCTATGTCACCGTTAGGTTATTTGAAGCTTTCCCGATTTGGCATTTTTGATAAGGTATAGATCACGAATCAGGTAATGGAGTGCATAGAAATTGGAAAGGAAATTCAGAAGCATTACGTATAATCGGAAGAAAGGTGATTATTTCTTGTTTTCGTGCAATTAGTTATATGGCGGTCTGTCAATTATCAGAATAACCGTCTTGTGAAGAAACATATCAATGATGACCGTTGGACCTATTTGAGAAGAACCCCTCCCCCGAACTTTGTGCCGCTATGCCCTTGTTCTTTGTGGAAAAAAATTATAGATGAGTTCAAAGTTGGAGAACTGTTATTTTCAGATGTTGGTGATTCAATAGCCATGTCGTCCAATTTCTATGTTGTTTACTCATTAGTGGTTGCCACCATGTTTATCTGGCTGGTGGTTAAAGCTGGAATGCTGGATCATTTGCTCTTGTTGCAGTCATTCTAAGCTGTGTAGCTAACATGATCAAAGTAATGCCAAAAGACAAGTGATACAGTATAAGTTGCATAGTTTTGGTGAGGATATATGGACATGATAGTGTCGGATTGCGTCTTTCAAAGTAGAATTCTTTGGAAGAAATAGAAGTGTCGAGTCCTGCACAGTACCAGTGAAAAGGAGATCGTCTGATAATGTCTTAGCATCGACTTTACTCGTATCCTCCTAAAAGAAGTATGATACTATTTAAGCAAAGTTCATCAACATTTCTTGATCAAAATCCTGTCAAATTTTACTAAAACTAGGTAATATGATTTCCTTCTTTTGTCTTTATTGTTTTCTAACTTGGTTAAGTCAGCTCTCTACATTTCTCTGGCACGTATTAAAAGTATCTCTAATCGGTATGCCATATATAGAGAAAGAAGGAAGCTTATTCTGTTATTTTGAAGAAAAGTTGTTATTGATTCAGGAACATTTCCTTGTTAACTCATGCAACCAAGGATGTTGTCCAAGGACGCGACATCTATTGTGGGCTGACCAGCTTGACTGGCGCGCCTCAAATTATGCCAATCTGTTTAATTTTATGCTTAATCTGGGTTGGAATTTAATGTAGAAAAATAACAAGTGAATAGGAATGGGGACCTGAGTAATTTATGGGTCTAGGCTATTTGAGTTTGGTTGGGGCTGGCTTGTGTTCAATCCTGCGGATTAGAACTTGAGCCTCAATTGGACATAAATCTGGTTTAGCCTGACCCCGCAAAGTGATATCCCTACGTATGACGATGGCTAGTGCAGAACAAAAAAAAAGCCTACTTTTCACTCATTTATTGCCTTGGGAACAAGGATTAAAGTGCCGCCCGTGCCGGGCCGGCACGGGCGGCACGTACCGTGCCCCTCAAAGAGGGGCACGGTACAGGGGGGGTCTCGGACCCCCCCTGTCTCGAACGATACCCCCAGGGTACGCTCGAGACAGAGCGATACCCTGGTGGGTATCGCGTGCCGTGCCGGCCCGTGCGGCCGGCACGGCCCGTTTTTTTTTTTTTTGTTTTTTTTTTTGTTTTTTTTTTTTGTTTTTTCTTTAGATTTTTTTAAAACAGTAATTTTTAAAAAAGTAATCTTTAGGCATAGTAATCTTTATGCATAGTAAAACAAATTAGTATAAAATATGCATAAAGATTACTTTTAAAAAAGTTACTATGCATAAAGATTAGTTTTTTTGTTTTTTTAGTCACATGTGCATAGTAACTTTTTTGTTTTTTTAGTCACATTATGATCCATACATACCTTCATATAGTGAAAGTTCGTATAGTGATAATACTGCTCCTTCTGATGTTGCAGTCCATCAGCCAGTACAAGTAACTGTTGTCGATTATATCAGCGATCCAATTGCATATGGACATTACTACGCCAATACAATGACATATATCACGAATATATGACTTTTCCACAATATCAGGATATTTATACCAACATTGTCAAATAAATCTGATATCTGCAGATCACAATATGCCATATGATCAACCGCGACAATCTATGTGGAATTAAGCAGTCTCTCTCTATAAATATGTAAATTTCAATACTTATTATACTTGTGAATTTATTTATTATGTTGTTATTTCTATTCTCTATGACATATAGTTGTACTTTATATATAAAAAACAATTATCAGTATATTAATTGGTGAGTGTAGTAAGCTATATATAGTCAATATTCATAATTTTTTGACTAAACAGGTCAAAACAATATTATAAGAGCTTATTGGGAACAAAAAAAACAAAAAAAAACCGTGCAAGAGCGTGCCACTGGGAGGTCATGCGTATCCATCGGCACGCAAGCGTGCCACGTGTCGGCACGAAGGCGTGCCGATACCGTACCGTGCCAGGCGGCGAGCGGCACGCCCCCGTGCCACGGCACTTCGAACCTTGCTTGGGAATGAATTTGAAAATTGAATAGACCGATCTTATCATTTGTTTTCACTTTTCTAATCTACTTTCTAAGACATCCATAAATGTTTGTATACATCTAAATGTACCAAAATATCTTGCAGCTATGTCTTCTTACCTAATTAAGTTCATCTCTGATTCAGCATTTCAAGTATTTTGCTGTCAAAATTTTACTCAGCTATTCATCTGAAAACAAAAGTTCTCATGACAAGCCCTTTGAGATATAGATTGTTCTATTTTGGTTTGATTTAATTGTCAGACATTTTTAAGCACTGGTATTGATTTGCTCAATTTTTCTTTTCTGCAATGATGAGTTGTTTATGGTTGGATTGTTCTTGCCTTTGAAAGTACATTTTTCTGTGTTTACATGAGACCAATTTCTAGAGGGCTTGCGACACTTGTAAAATTATGTTAATTCTTTTACAGCGTCGGATAAAAGATATAGATTTGCAATAAATAATTAAAAATTGAAAATTTTATTTATGCTTGATCCTTGAGACTGTAAAACCCTATTATTCCTCTCATGAAAGCATATCTATACTCTTCAGATGCCACCATACTGCTGAGAACTGGTTATGCTTGAGCTGCAAAGAGGTCCTATGCAGCCGCTTTGTCAACAAACACATGCTTAATCATCATCAAGAAACTGGCCACTGTCTTGCTCTTAGCTTCAGGTACGACAAATCATGCGATCTTTTCTATAAAGGATAAATTTGTTTTTTGTTCTTGTTGTCGAATTACTTTATTTTATATATATTTCTCTAACTAAATTGATCTTTTACAGTGATCTGTCAGTCTGGTGCTTCGCATGTGAAGCATATCTAGATGGTCAGGTGATTCGGCAGTTGCAACCTGTTTTTGAAGCTGCGCATCTGTTGAAGTTTGGATGGGCCCCGACTTTCCGATTGCTTGATGGCGTTGAATTATGCAGTTGGCAAAACAAGGGTGGCTCTTCAGAATCTTAAAATTATGGTCATCGTTTCTGGTGTCCCCATTCGACCGGAAACTAGATAGATGTACATTTTTCTAGCTTTAAAAGGGGTTGAGAGTTAGAACTCTTTGTGCTTATGAAAAAGCTTTTCTTTACTTTAGAAAATTGAAGTTGTTAATTGTTTTAGTTTCCTTGTTGGAGGTGTTATTTTGGAACAATCTTAAACTCTTTTCTGTGTTCTTCAGACAAAATCAGACATTTGATAAACTCAAAGAGGATTTAGCTCCTCTCATTGTTTGGCCACAAAAATTACTTGTCTGGATGCGCATGAACATCTAAATCAGCACATCTTTTTTGTTTTTTCAAGGGTAATGCAGTAATTGGCAAATGAGATATATTAATTGGCAGAGTAGGAGTTATTTTTTTAAAATAAGATCAATGTATTATGCTAAAAAGGTATGAATGTTAGGACTGCACTTTCATGTTGCAACAGTGGCTGATGAAGAAAATCAATATTCTTGATCTTAAATATCCAATGATCCTACCCTTTAGGGGTTCTTCAGGTTGTTTGATTTTCACTGTTGATTTTGCCATCATTGGCTACTGCAGTGAATATGATCTGAAATCAAATTTTATATTTTTTTGATATTATTTTTTTATACATCAAATGAATATAAAAATAAATGACTAAAAATAAATATATTTTAAAAAATCATGATAGAATTTTTATAATCAATATATCAAGATCAAGACTATAGATTTTATTTTAAATAATTTTAAAATTTTTTTAATCAAAATTAAATTAATTTAAATTTTTTTATACCATAAAATAAGAAAAGTCTCATATCTACTATTAAAATTATAAATTTTGCAGTTCTTTGAATATTAGATTAATAATAAAAAAAAATTAAAGTTAAATTTTTAAATATTTTTAGTGATTTAAATTATATTTAACAATATCGAACGTCAATTCCGAAACTCTATCATTGAAAACATCAGTAGCTAGGAGTCCATTTCCTATCAATAGTAGCTAGGAGTTCATAAAAGCATGGTATCTTAAAAAATAGGGAAACTCAAGCTTAGATAGATAGGTGAATAAAATTTTGAGTTTTAATGCAAATTATACCAACATGGTTTGCTATTTAGTAGGCAAAGTGCATTTCAAAATTTAGCAAAAAAAACATGTGGCTCTATCCTGCATTGTGAATTCAACCTCATGAGTTCCTTAAAAAGTTTGAAGCAAAAAGACAGAAAGAAAAAACAGTAATGTTTCCAGGTTAACAGCTTCAGTTGAAAGCCAAGTCATACATCTCTGGACATTGTGAAACTCCCATAACCTACTTCACAACTACAGCATTACCTTATTCACCAGATTTCATCCAAGCCATGCACAAGATTGAAGATTCAATTCGAACATACTGACTGCATTGACCCAACCAAAATTTTCTAACCATTTATCAGACAATAAATGACAAATATACAAAATATAACGTACATCGATGCATGCCATGTCACAATCTCGAAAAACATATGGGCATTCGGTTCAACGACAATCATCCATAATTAAAAATCTAATCATTTTCATCGAGCATCATTATGTCCATCTAAACTTTACTTCAAATTGACTACAAAAATGGTAAAAAAAGAGAGGAGTGAACTTTAGTATTTCCTTGTCTTACTTGATGTAGAAAGATATCGCACTTCCCAAAACTCAGAAGCTCGTTTTGATGTCGACAGTGCCTTCCAAATCACAGGACCGATCCTTACAATCCAACTTACCCCATCGAGCATTCACTCTCTGACAGGGAAATATCACTTTCCCCAGGCTATAAATATCACCCAAAATACATGTCAGAAAAATGATGAACTATTTTTAATACCCAAGAACGATTCAATCTGCTTCCTATGAATGAAATAAAAAACAGATGGACACTCGAGGTCCAGTGTCGGAGAGCGTGGTCGATTAAATTTACCTTCGATTAACCACATTGTGTACATGACATAGCCATTGAGAGAATTCAGCTTGTGATCCTGCTTGTACGGAATTCGCTCTGCCAAAACACAACACAGCAAATGGCAGTGTGTTTACCCTTTATTCTTTCATGCAATGCGTGCACACCAACAATAATCTCCAAGCCAATACAAACCAACTATAACTCTAGGTGTTCTAAAAACAGATCCCTGGACTTCAATATATTTGGCTTTGAACACCCCACTACACTACTAAATGATTTTAGTCAGCTTCGGTTAGACCATAACTCTCTTAAACTATTTTTCACAGGATATTTCAGAATTTACAAGAAAATTCTGTTATTTTGGACTATTAAGCAACCAAAACTGCTAATCTGATGGAACCTGACTAAAATCAAACAACTATTGGTGGGAGGTTCAAACCCAAGAAACTTCAGAAACCCAAGAGCACTTCAAAAACAATGAAAATGTTGGCATCTTGACTTCTTTGTACAGAACAGGGGTTGAAATAACAATTTAGCATGCAAGTCCTTTGAAGGTAATAAATATACTTACTTCAACACTTCCTTAAAATGATCGGCACATTCTTTACAAGGGTAAAGACGAGATAGTATAGCCATCTGGATGTACAAACCAAGATTTCTGTTATTCTCATGTCTAATTTAATCAAAATATGAGACTCCATTGTTGAACGAACCAAAGGTTAATGAACTATTGCAAGAAGAGGAAATACATTAAGTAGAAATCAAGCTTGTCTCTTTTAGATCCAAATAACAATCTGACTAGCGACAACATATTAAAAAAAAATTGCCACATATTACGTACTAATATATAGCAACAATACTTAAATAAGAAACATATTTATCATATTTCGATTTACAAAACATGTAATATATTATCCATGCATGACATAATGAATCACTATAGTAGCAAAAGAGATTTCCATGTTTCCGCAGAAATCTGCTTCTACCTTATCATCATATTTCATTAAATCTAGCAATTTACATGGAGCAACTACAAATCAAATTCAAGTCTTCAACACCCTTGGGGTACAATTGTTGCATAGTCAAAATGAAAAAGATATCATTGGATGCAATCAGGTATTAAACAATATCATTTAGCTTATGAAAATGTCATCGCTTCATACCAATTCTTTCACATCTCGTTTCTGCTGCCTCGTCGGTTGATCAGGATACTGAAAAAGTATTAAACAAGATAAAGGAAATCAACGCGCCGTGTGCAAAAGAGAATGTTTCAATAAAAGATATACACCATGGTAAGCCCTTAATTTGACAGCTGGCAGAAAAAGTGGCAGATTTGTGAAATTAGTTCACAGAATAAAATCTAGTATGAAAACTTAACTTACTTTCAGAATATTCTGACTATAATTGTTGGGTTTCAGCAGAAATCTCAACTCCATAAAACTCTTTGCACTACATACAATTAATAAATGTTGTTTCCAACTGGAAGAGCGCAAAATCGTTTCTTCTCGCCAACACTTATAACTTAAAATGGATGACACATAGGTCAAAATAAATTTACTTTAACCTTGTTTAGCCAACTCCCGAAACCAAAGTTAGGTGCTTACTGCATGCCCGCGACCTAGTTGAAATTTAGATTTGGTTTAACTAGGATCAGAATCCTGAATTTCAGCCTTAACTTAAGAAATTAATTATTCAACCAACAATTACTGGATGTCTTTCATACTTAGGTTGACTCTGACACCACATCAAAGGCCTCTTCGGGACTGGATTCTGGGGCTGTCGTTCACATACTGGATGACCTTTGGGACTTACATTCTTAACAATCATAATATCCCCATCACGCACGAGGAGATAATACAGGAAAACATCCTAATCAAGTATCTTGTGATAATACCTATTCGAAAGCAAGCCAAAAAAAGTATCAGCGGGCCAGCACGGTGTTGAACATCGAATATTAAAACACTGTTAATCTGATAGCTTAACCTTTTAGAGTAATTGGTCGTCTTATATGGTATCAGAGCAAGCCGCATTTATTTTCACTCCATTTAATTGTAGACCGCATCTTGGCCTATCAAAAGGTCTCGAGCCTAGAAACGAGGGAAAGTGTTGAGTAATATAAATTATAAAAACATAGTTTGTTAAGAGCTTATACTTTTAGACTAATCACTTGTTTGACACTCAGATTCTTATAATCAACATTTTCCGACAGCATTTTAAACAATACAAAGACTGAATTCACATAAAGTTTCGCCCTTTCTACCTCCAAAGGCTAATTTCAGACAAAGTTTACTCCTCCTCTTTCACAGACACAAAAAAGGAAGTCACTACGAAACGACAAGGTAATTTTCAGCAAAAAAAAGATGAGATCATCACAGAGGCAAAAGATCAAACACCTGGGCCGCAATGCTGTGAAGCAGAGTCCACGTCGCCCTCCCGAGCTCCTCCTTCGTCAAAGGCACCGCCTTTTTCTCCTAAACAAAGCCCCGAACACATAGAACTCATAGAATCCAAATCCACAAACGCTCAAAACCTCTTCTTTGGACGCAAAACAGAAGCAAAGGGCGCACCTTTATAGGCGAAGCAGTAGCCTCCGGAGCCACCACGGGATTCGGCGAGAAGGAGAAGAGGGGACGAAGCAGGGTGGCCCTTGGAGAAGCGTTTTGGTGGGCGACGAAGACGCGGGAGAGGTGCGTTTGGACGCAGCTGGAGAGGGAGTCTAGGGTTTTGAGGAGGGGCTCTAAGGGGTTCTCCGACATTGTTTTGGGGGGAATTTGGAGGAGGACGACGAAACGGAACGGAATTTTCTATTTAATATTTTGGAGGGTAGTTAATTGCACTTTTGATCCCTAACCTTTATTTTATTTTATTTTATTATAGTTAATTTATTTGGATTCCACAACAAAAAAAATCAATACGAATATAATACAAATAAAATTTCTACCTTAATTTTTAATTTTTGTTGAAAAGTATGTGTAACAAATAAATTCATCAATTACATACATAATTTATATAAAAAAAAAATTATATGTTCACTAATTAAAAATTTAAATAAAAAATTTAATTATTAATTTTTTTTTAGATTTATACAATTATATTATTAGTATAAATAGCTATAATTTTTAAGAATATAAAAACAAAGAGTTATAAAGTAAAATAGATAGTAAGCTAGATTTTTTTTTAAAACGAATATATTTTATTTTATTTTATTTTTTTTTAGGATGAGAAACGAAGAGTTGGAGATACAAAAATTTTATTAAAAAATTTTAGTCGAATTATTCGACCTGCCAAATTATTCGCAAATTATTAGAGCTATTCTAAAATTTTAATCGAATTTTTAGTCAAATAATTTTCGTCAGCTATACGAATTATTAAAATTATTCCTCTAATTTCTTTTTAAAAAATTCACATACAAACTGTTTGATTTAAATTGTTAATACTGCCTGAATAATTCATGAATAATAAGGGAATTAATTGACTATCCTGTATCTGCTTTTTCCTTTAGTCCTCAATTTTTTTTAATTTCCATCCAGGTACTTAATTTTTACTATTTATTTGAATTATGTATAAAGTCCTTGAGAATACCATTGACTCTAAAAAGAATCACCATCGAACTAGCAAAATATATATATATATATATATATATATATATATATATATATATAATATATATATTATATATATATATATATATGTAGTTTAGAAATTCAACTGAAGCCGATCGAGTCATTAATATATAAAATATATAAATATATAAATATATGTATTTTTGAAAAAAAAATATAGAGAATTTAATTTAGTTATATATAATAATAATAATAATAATAATAATAATAATAATAATTTTTCTTCTATAATCAGTACCAAATCTTGCCTAATGGCAATTTTTCATCAAAATTGATGGTGCTTTAAACACAATGACTTAAATTACAATAATACTAAAGATTAGAAACTTAATTGCAAAAAAAAATATTAGGGACTAAAATGAAAAACGCAGTAGAATCAGAAAACAAAAATCAAATTTGTTCTTTAATTACAAAATTATTAATATTTTAGCGGTTATCTATTAAAAGGTCAGATTATTTTATTCTGAGCTGGTTAATTTTAATCTACGATCTGAGAAATAAAAATTTAGCGGAGAAAAACCACAAACAAAAAATTTAAAAACAGCAAAAAAAAAAAAATGCATTATGTCTGAAACTTCTGCAATCAAATATTTTTCACTAATTTTTTTTTTAGGTGCTCTCACTACAAAAAAAAATCTATTTGTACATTTTTTTTAAAAAATATAAATCTTAAATTTCATCGATTTTAAAATAAAATAAATTTTATTAATTATTTTGAAGTGACTAGTCAAGTATATTTTATTTTTAGATAAAAAATATATATTATATATTTAAAAAGGATGTATAAATACTATTACTCAAATAAAAAAAAAATTGGCTCCTTCAATGTGGCACCAAAAATATTTTTAAAATTCTGAAAATTCAAAAATGCACAACTTCAGTAACCTAACCTAGCCCATGTAATTAAACTCTATAACAATTTAAAGGAAATGGGTCCCATATGTGAACATGCAACCCAGAAAAGAAGTAAAATTCGGATAAAATTTTAATTTACCCCTCTACGATTTGTAATATTTTTATTTAACCACTCTGCGGTCCAAGATGTTATACTTATGTACTTTATTATTTCACTTTTATTTTACCGAAAAAAGATACATGATAGTTTAACCATAAATAATTTTTTATAATAAATAATTTAGCATAACTTTTTGAGTGACAAAATGTAAAATAAAAAAATACTAAATAAAATTGTTATGATTAATTAAAAAGAGAACGTAGGAGCATATATAATAATAATAATAATAATAATAATTTAAGATAAAATGATATATACAGTGCGGATTCTTCTTTTGGTGGCTAGTTTTGGTTACGGTTCTCGACGACATCGTGAGAGAGCCCTGAGCCCCGCCTTCGCCATCGAGAGGTCCGCCGATTGTATCCGGACAAGGTCGCGAAGACACCGGAGGGTCGTGAGGGGGCTTCGTTTTATCCGTCGGCGAGGTGGGTAACCAAACCAAGGTCGGGGACGTTGTTGAATGGCATGGTTCAACCCTCCTCATTCTTTTGTTGTTGGTTTAAAAATATCGTTATTTTTAAATGACAGGAAGAACATTGTCACGGCTATTGTGACGGAACGGTACATATATAAAGGACATTGTCACGGCTATTGTGACAGAACGATACATACGTGAGGGACAAGGACGGTTACTTGACTTATCGGGTTATTTCACGAGGATGGGGTCGTGAGGTGAACCGCAATTTATTCCACGAGTATGGGATCGTGAGAAGTGCCGCACCTTATTTCACAAGTACGGGATCGTGAAAGGTATCGCGGGGTTGTACGCAACCAAGGAAGCGATAAGCTCATTTGCGCTAACATGTACACCAAGCGGTTTGATCCACCGTAGGCAGGTGTGCTTTTCCGGAAGGGTGGTCCGGGATGGACCCGTGTACTCTATGCGACTATTGCGTAGGGGCCCACTGAAGGAACAAGGGGTGGGCTGTAAAGCACCAAGGTATTGAGCAAGTTTGGATATTCCTATGTCGACGGACTAAGGGATGGTGATGTTTGGAACGGGTGTTCTGGATTACGGTTTGATGTCCTGTCTACTTTCTTGTACCTAATATTGACATATGATTATGGATATTCGTTTGTCTTCCTATGTTTTTGGTCACTAACGTCCCACTATGTGACAGGTTTGGACGGGGACGAGGGAAAGGCTTTGGATGGGGAGTGATTCGGTTTGCGGTATTTCGGTGACATTCTACTCCTCCTTTTTATCATTACATTTGGTGGATACTATTTGCATGAGATATGGACATTATGTGATGTGGATGTGGGACATGTGGACTGTGATGATCCGGATCTCTGCAGAGCACTTGCAGTGTGATCAGCAACTTCTAGAGGCTCTTTGCATGTGTTGGAGGTGTTTGTGCACGTATCGGACTCAAGAAATAGACTCGGCGTGAAATTTGGGTTAAAAACACTTATTTGGAGGCCTTCGACAAATTTTAGAAGTGGAATTGGGTAAAACGGACATCGGATTTGAATTCAGCGCGCGAAAACGATGAAAATGGACTATTTATTTGCATTTTTCGGAGCCCGAATGCCCTAGCACGAATTTCGAGGCATCATGGTACTGTTCCAGCGGTCGGCAGCGGAGCGCGGCGGAGCGGCCGCGGGCAGCGGCTGGGCAGAGGCGCAGGCCGGCCGGTCCACGGGCGAGGCGTGCACCGGAGGTTGGACGCGTGGCGGCTCCCGGTTGGCCGGCGCAGTAGGCGCGGTCCACGGAGGCGAGCGACTGGGTGCATGGGCCGGCGTGGGGACACGTGGCGGCCCAGGAGTGGCGGGCGCACGAGTGCGCAGTCCACGCGGCACGGCGGGCAGGTGGTCGTACGCGTGGGCAGGTGGCCGTACGCGCGGGGCAGCCGGGCGACGTGCGCGGGGCAGGCGCGGGGTGTCACGCCCCGGGTGTAAACCAGAACCCGGGCTCGTCTACAGATCCGCCGTATACACGGAATTTTCCGTGTATACGAAGCGCTGGTAACCTGCTCAAATATACAGATGATATAATAAAAGAGCATAAACAGAGCTAAACTAGAACTAATACATCTCAGATAAAGCTGGAAAGTAAAAGTGCAGAAGTAAACTCTCAATAATACACATATCTCTCCCAGCTCACTAATCAAATACAACCAGCTGGCCGAAGCCAGACCCAAAGGAAATGAAAAGTAGAGTATCTGAGAGTATCAGGGTACATAAATAACTAAACTGGTGCCTGGGTAGACCGCTATCTAGTCCGCGATCCTCTTACCTCGGTCCGCTGAGGAGGGTCCCGCAACTCCCGCAGACGACCCTACAAAACAAAGGGGGAAGAGAAAAAGAAAACAGTGGGGGGTGAGAACTACTATAGAACAGTAGCCTCCCTGTGATGATCCGGACTCCCGCAGAACTGTGCAACCTTAAATAGTGACTGTAGGGAGCTTGTACAGTGCAACGAAGCCTGTATAATCGAAATTGGATATTTAAAATAGACTTGGCACGAAAATCGGAGCAAATGGGATTTTCTGGGAGCTTTTTGCAAAATTTCGGATGAGAATTTGGCGAAACGGACGTCGTATTTGGACTCAGCGCGCGAAAACGGTCAAAACGGTATATTCGCTTTATTTTTCGGCAACTTGGTACTGTTCACCGGAACAGTAACCGCCGGCCGGAATTACTGTTCCGGCCGGCGGCGGCCGCCGGCGAGCGGCGGCGGGCGGCGGCGCACGGCGGCGGGCAGCGGCGCAGCGGCGGGGCAGCGGCGGAGCGCGGAGGCGCGCGGCGCGGGCAGCGCGGGCAGCGCGGGCAGGCGCGGGCAGCAGGCGCGGGGCGCGGTCCACAGGCATGGCGTGCACCGGGAGCACCGAAGACCCCCCCCATGCCACGTGGCAGCCCCTGAGTGGCTGGCCTTTTTCTAGAAGGTGACACGTGGCGTGCTCCTATTGGCTGACAGGATCCGGAAAACCCGGAGCACGGGGCAAACACACGCCCCACGTGGACACGTGGCGCCTTTTTATTGGCCCTTGCACCGGCTGTTCCCTGTTTGGGCAACGCGTGGCGCGTTTTGGTTGGCTCGTTTTGGTGTTTCGTGTTCGGATCAGGATCCCGTGAGGGAATATGCCTTTTGGGCCCATTATATAAGAGGTTCCACCCCCTCTCATTTCCCACCTTGGAATCCGAGCCTTAGAGAGAGAATCAGAGAAAACTCCCAATACGAAAGTTTTTCCTCTCTCTCTCATCTTTCTCTCTCTACAATCTCAGAATTTCTGGAGTTACAGATAGTGAGATATCTGCGACGCGGCGCACTGCGACGATTTTTCTTTTAGGCCCATTTCCCGTCGCAGTTCCGTCAAAAATTCACTGCGGGCTAACCAGGTGGAATTTTTGGACGATTTTTGCGGCAGCGCGACCGTAAGAGGTAGGGCTTCGATTTCCGTATTGATTATTTTGCTCCGTTTCGTACTTTTGGCACAGTTTTTAGGTCCTCTTTGACCCCCCTTTTTGCTGTGGTAATTTTTGGACAGCACCGACTTCTCCGATTTTTATCTTGACGTAGGAGCGTCAGATCGAGGCGTTTAAAGAGTCGATTTTGATCTACTCTTCGCGAGGAACGCAACCGTGATTTTTCTGAGAATTTAGGAGCTCATTTTAGAGGTGAAAAATTCCTCTTTTCCCGTGCTGTCTGAAAAACAGCAAATATTGTACTTTTTGAGATTTGTATTTATACCGGGAGCGTTGATTTGCAGGATTTGAGGACTGTGGACAACCAGGAGACTACCTGGGGTGTTGTTTGAGCTACTCGAGGTGGGCGGTTGTTGCTTACCTCATTTTTGACAAGCTCACTGGGATTACTAGAAATCCCCTAAAATATGACAATTAACGAGAACAATTGGGACAAAGTAACATGATAATTGATGAGAACCATTGGGACTACTAACAGGACTACTAACAGGACTACTAACAGGACTACTAACAGGACAATTAATGAGAACCATTGGGACAAATTAATATGACAAATGACAAGGACCGCTGGGACAAACTCCCCTAAAATTTAATATAACCCCACAAATGATATGATGACTTATATTGGGACACTGTGATTGAGACAAAGGCTATGATCTCACATGCAAATGAATTTTATTCAGTAAATCAATTGTTTTAAACCTTTGACACTATTTTACAACTTTTAAAAATAAAGACAGTTGCATACATGCCCGGACATCAGGTAAGGCCACTATTCTTTGCTACACTATCATATTGGGATTTGAACATGTTTCATTGTTGTCCTTTGCATTCATATGTTGTTGCTCAAGTGTGAGCAGGGGTTTGGGATAGTGTAGCCAAGGTTGTGCTAGATTGTGGACTTGTGGGGTATTGCGGTGACCGCGGACAGTAGGCGGTTGACCAGATGTTTATCCTTGCATCAGATTGGGGTTGAGTTTGGTTTATTTATTGCATCAGTTGGGGGTTGGGTTCTGTAGTGGATGGAGTTTCCCACTTTGATCATAGTTATGATCCAGTCCTGCTATATTGAGACATGTGCTACAGAGATACTTGTGATACTGATGACAGAGATGTTTTACTCGTGTGGGTCGCTCCCCTCGAGTGCCACTCCGGAGGTGTGCTTTCTCGGACCCAGCCGTGTGTGCCGGTCTGATACTTATGTTGGGATGCGAGCCGTGTGAGCCGATCCCGCAGTTTCGAGCCGTGTGTGCAGATTCCGCTGAGCAGGCAGTACCAGTTGTTACTGGTGACTAGATTGGGTTTATTTGGTCAGATACTATTTCTGATGCATGCATACAGTTTTGACAGCATAAAAGTGATAGTTTTCCTGTTTCAGCATCTTTTGTATCTACCACTTTCCCTTTTTGCCTCTAGTAGTCCTAGTGGGTGCGTCAGAGTTGAGGTTTTACCCACTAGGGGAGGCTGCTGGTTTATCTGGTAGTTCTCACCCCCATTATTATTTTCTGTCTTTTCCCTTCCCCTTTTTTGCAGAGTCGTCTGCGGGAGCTGCTGGGCCATCAGCGGCAGATCGAGGTAAGGGGATCGCTGACTAGATAGATCTCTGCCCCGACTGAGAGTAGCTAGACTTATATTGTACCCCTTTTTATCTCAGACTGTAGCACTTTTATTTTGGGTCTGGCTCTGGCCAGCTGGTGTATTATTTTGGTGAGCTGGGAGATTATTGTATTATTACAGCTTGTACCTTATCAGTCTGAGATTATTATGTTTAGTTCAGCTCTGCTATTATGCTCTGTTATGGTATATTATATCTGAGCAGGTTACCAGCGCTTCGTGTACGCGGGAAATCCCGTGTGCACGGCGGATCTGTTGGCGAGCCCGGGTTCCGGGGCGTGACAGATTAAGTTGGTATCAGAGCTTAGGGATAGGTCAGTTGGGACTTAGGAAACCCTAGGCTTTTGGCAGACCCTAGGATAATAGGGCATGAGAGACGTGACATTTTGCGAAAGTCGTTGATTTATTTGTTTGACTCTTCCAGTGAGAGAAGAGGGATCGACATACCCTATTTCTGGTGGACAGTTATGTTGGCTGCAGACAACATAAAGTCACAGAAATAGGGGGATGTCTTTGACTTTCGCTAGATTGGGTCGTGTGGGGTTTGATACTGAGTGTGGTTTCTTGTGGTAGGATGCCTCCGCGACGTAGGATGTTGACGCGTTCTCAGCCTGATTCCCCTGAGTCCGATCAGGAGGAGTCCGAGCAGGGCCAGCAGAGTGAGGTGCAAGAGCTGCAGGCTCAGATGGCCCAGATGTCTGAAGCTGTTCGGCGTCAGGAGGAGGCCATGAGCCGGCTGACGCAGATGTTAGAACAGAGGGCGCAGCCTGTTGTAGCACCCTCAGAGAATTCTCCCGTACCTTCTTCCCCTGCTGTGAATCCCCCAGTTGTACCAGTGACCCCGGCATCCCCTGTTGCTCGGGGTACTGGTGGACAGCCGTCTGGGTTGACGGGATCTCTGACCCCGGCAGAGCAGCGGGGAGTGGTGGACTTGTTGATGAGGTTCCGCCAGTTTGACCCACCCCATTTTTCGGGGCAAATACTGAGCCGTGGGAGGCAGAGTCGTGGATCACGGCGATGGAGCGACGTTTTGAGACTTGTTCATCGAGGAGCGATATCAGGTGTTATTGGCAACGAACTTTTTGGAACGCAACGCCGAAGCTTGGTGGCGGCGTGTTCGACCGGCTGGTCCGCCTGGGGCTCAGCTCTTGACCTGGGCGGAGTTCCGCAATCTCCTTCTTGGGGCTTTCTTCCCAGAAAGCGTCCGGCAGAGGTTGGAGGAGCAGTTGAGAAACCTCCGACAAGGAGATCGGCCCGTACACGAGTACATTGCCAATTTCAATCAGTTGTTGGCATGTGTACCGAACGTGGCCAGGGACGAGGCGCACCGGATCTACATGTTCGAGCGAGGGTTGCGCCGGGACCTTTTTCAATTGGTTCGCTCGCGTAGGTTGCAGACCTTGGAGGCCTCGATGGAGCAGGCACTCTACGTTGAGTGCGGGGAGGTAGTGATGGGGGAGGTAGCTCCAGCTCCCGTAGTGATCCCGGGGGCGAAGCGACCAGCACCGGAGGTTGGGGGACAGGCTAGTTCGTGGAGGCCGCCACGACCGCCGCAGCCTCAGTTCCCCGGCCAAGGACGGTCTGAGCGGCGAGGGCCTGGTGGATCCCAGAGCCCCAGCAGCGGCAGCAGCAGCAAAGATCACAGTCGTCGCAGCGTGGGTCGCAGCGGCAGCCTCAGCGACAGCGGCAGTCTCAGCAGCAGTCACGACAGCCACGGGCCCCCGGCAGTTGTATTTTCTGTGGAGGTCAGCATTTTTCCAACACCTGCGACCAGCGGTGGGGTCGCTGCTATAGATGTGGACAGCCCGGGCACATTCGAGCTTCGTGCCCCTTTTCGACCTCCGCCGCTCCTTCTTCAGCATCTGCTCCATCTTCATCGCAGCAGCGGTCGACGGCTCAGCGGCCATATGCTCCAGCGAGCAGGCCATCTTCTTCCCATCCCACGGATTATCGCCCTCCAGCTCAGAGTGGGCGAGTGTATGCTGCGCAGGTAGAGGACTCTTCGGCAGCAGATCATGTGGTGGCAGGTATCACCTTACTTTCTGGCATTAGGACTCGTACTTTATTTGATACTGGAGCATCGCATTCTTTTATTAGTAGATCATTTGCATCATTACATGGGTTAGAGGTAGGACTTTTGCCACGTGCACGAGAGGTTCAGATTCCCGATCACACTTTGCACGTGGAGGAGTGTTGTTGGTCCTGCCCGATGCAAATCGAGTCCTGGATTATGCCAGCAGACCTGTTGGTCTTGAGACAGCTGAAGGACTTTGATGTGGTTCTCGGGATGGACTGGCTGGCTCGGTATTTTGCGACTATTGATTGTGCCGCAAGGACTGTCACTTTTAGAGAGCCAGGCCAGGAGATGTTGGTATACCGGGGATGTCAGAGTGCTTTCTTTGCCTCTATGGTTTCGACTTCCCGAGCGAGGCAGATGATCCATCGAGGATGTGTAGCCTTTTTGGCTAGTGTTGTTGAGGGGCCTACGGCGGCACCGGGACTCGGGGATATCCCTATTGCCCGCGAGTTTCCGGATGTTTTTCCACCTGAGCTGACTAGTATGCCGCCAGATAGGGAGATTGAGTTTGTGATTGACGTAGTTCCAGGAACTGCGCCAATCTCTAAGGCTCCTTACCGGATGGCACCGGCTGAGCTGCGAGAGCTTAAGGCGCAACTCCAGGATTTGATGGATAAGGGCTTTATTAGGCCGAGTGTGTCGCCTTGGGGAGCGCCGGTGCTATTCGTGAAGAAGAAAGATGGGTCACTTCGACTGTGTGTGGACTATAGGGAATTGAATAAAGTGACCATCAAGAACAAGTACCCTTTGCCGCGCATCGATGATCTCTTTGATCAGCTGCAAGGGTCTTGTGTCTTCTCTAAGATAGATCTGCAGTCCGGTTACCACCAGTTGAAGGTGAAGGCCGAGGATATTCCTAAGACGGCATTTAGATCACGGTACGGGCATTATGAGTTTACAGTTATGCCTTTTGGGCTAACTAATGCCCCTGCCGCATTCATGGATTTAATGAACCGGATCTTCCGACCATACTTGGATCGATTCGTGGTGGTGTTCATTGATGATATCTTGATTTACTCCCGAAGTGATGCCGAGCATGAGGAGCACTTGAGGATGTGCTGCAACTTCTGCGAGAGAAGAAGTTGTATGCCAAGCTGGCAAAGTGCGAGTTTTGGCTTCGGGAGGTAGTCTTCTTGGGCCATGTGATTTCCGCCGCAGGTGTGGCGGTAGACCCGGCGAAGATTGAGGCAGTCCGGGATTGGCCCCGACCGACGACGGTTTCTGAGGTGCGTAGCTTTATGGGTTTAGCTGGGTATTATCGTCGGTTTGTGGAAGGCTTTGCGAAGCTTTCCACACCCCTCACTCGCTTGACGCGTAAAGGAGTGAAGTTTATCTGGAGTGAGGACTGTCAGAGGAGCTTTGAGGAGCTGAAGAATAGACTGATGACCGCTCCTATCCTTTCCCTCCCTGTTATGGGGAAAGGATATGTGATCTACAGTGACGCATCACACAGTGGACTTGGTTGTGTGTTGATGCAGGAAGGGAGGGTAATTGCTTATGCATCGAGGCAACTCAAGGATTACGAGAAGAATTACCCTACCCATGACTTGGAGCTTGCTGCTGTAGTGTTTGCACTGAAGCTTTGGCGTCATTACCTGTATGGAGAGCACTGTGAGATCTACACCGACCACAAGAGCCTAAAGTACCTGTTCACGCAGAAGGAGCTGAATTTGAGGCAGCGTAGGTGGTTAGAGCTATTAAAGGATTATGATGTGGATATCCTCTACCACCCAGGCAAGGCTAATGTGGTCGCTGATGCCTTGAGTAGGAGAGCGGTGCAAAGTTTGTCTATGTTGATCACAGACCAGGCACCGCTATTAGAGGAGATGAGACGGCTCGAGATAGAGGTTGTGTCCCCTGGGGTCTCTGCTAGACTGACATCTTTAGTCGTGCAGCCCACTCTGCTGGACAGGATCAGGGAGAAACAGAGTGAGGACCCCCACTTGACCAGGATTAGAGATCAGATTCCGAGTGATCAGTCAGGGGACTTTACAGTGGATGCCTCGGGAGTACTGAGGTACAGGAACCGAGCATGTGTGCCAGTGGATGCGGAGATCAGAGAGCAGATATTGCGAGAGGCCCATTATACACCTTATACCCTACATCCTGGTGGGACTAAGATGTATAAGGACCTCAAGGCACACTTCTGGTGGAATGGCATGAAAAGGGATATCGGGAGATTTGTGGCTCAGTGTTTAACTTGTCAGCAGGTGAAAGCTGAGCATCGAGTGCCAGCTGGCAAGTTACAGAGTCTCCCAATTCCCCAGTGGAAATGGGACCACATTACGATGGATTTCGTGGTCGGACTTCCGAGGGCACAGGGAGGAGCAGATGCTATCTGGGTAGTCGTGGATCGACTTACCAAGTCAGCGCACTTTCTGCCCATGCAGACTACTTGGCCACTCGAGCGACTAGCCCAGTTATATCTGGATGAGATAGTGAGATTACATGGAGTACCCGCCTCCATTGTATCAGATAGAGACCCGAGGTTTGTTTCGCATTTCTGGAGGAGTTTGCAGACAGCCTTGGGGACTGAACTCAGGTTCAGTACAGCTTTTCATCCGCAGACTGATGGGCAGTCAGAGCGGACGATACAAATCCTGGAGGACATGCTGAGGGCTTGCGTCTTGGATTTCGGCGGAGGGTGGATTCGACACTTATCTTTGGCTGAGTTCGCGTACAACAATAGCTTTCAAGCGAGCATTCAGATGGCTCCGTTTGAAGCGTTGTATGGACGCAAGTGTCGATCACCACTTTATTGGAGTGACGTGGGCGAGAGGCGGACCTTGGGACCAGATGTCTTGATAGAGGCAGAAGAGAAGGTCCGAGTGATTCGACAGCATCTTCAGACCGCCCAGAGCCGACAAAGGAGTTATGCCGATGTTCGGCGACGAGACTTAGAGTTTCAGGTTGGAGATCATGTATTCCTGAAAGTCTCGCCGTCCAAAGGAATCAGGAGGTTCGGCATTCGTGGGAAACTTAGCCCCCGATATATTGGACCCTTTGAGGTATTGGAGCGTATCGGGCCAGTTGCCTACCGACTTGCACTTCCTCCGAGGCTTGCTGGTGTCCATGATGTATTTCATGTTTCTACTTTGAGGAAGTATGTCTTCGACCCATCGCACGTCATCGACTTCACACCGCTTGAGATCAGCGAGGATTTGAGGTATGAGGAGCGCCCACTGCGAATTCTGGATCGAGAGGTGAGAGAATTGCGCAATCGGGCCATTCCCTATGTGAAAATCCAATGGAGCAATCATGACGAGCGCGAGGCTACATGGGAGCTCGAGTCGGAGATGAGGGATGCTCACCCCTACTTATTCGAGACATCGGACTGAGGATTATTGTTGAGTCTCGTTTCGAGGACGAAACTCTTTTTAGTGGGGGAGGATGTGATGATCCGGACTCCCGCAGGAACTGTGCAACATTAAACAGTGACTGTAGGGAGCTTGTACAGTGCAACGAAGCTTGTAGAATCGAAATTGGATATTTAAAATAGACTCTGCGCGAAAATCGGAGCAAATGGGATTTTCCGGGAGCTTTTTGCAAAATTTCGGATGAGAATTTGGCGAAACGGACGTCGTATTTGGACTCAGCGCGCGAAAACGGTCAAAATGGTATATTCGCTTTATTTTTCGGCACTTGGTACTGTTCACCGGAACAGTAACCGCCGGCCGGAATTACTGTTCCGGCCGGCGGCGGCCGCCGGCGAGCGGCGGCGGGCGGCGGCGCACGGCGGCGGGCAGCGGCGCAGCGGCGGGGCAGCGGCGGAGCGCGGAGGCGCGCGGCGCGGGCAGCGCGGGCAGGCGCGGGCAGCAGGCGCGGGTGCGCGGTCCACAGGCATGGCGTGCACCGGGTGCACCGAAGACCCCCCTTGCCACGTGGCAGCCCTGATTGGCTGGCCGGCTTCTAGAAGGTGACACGTGGCGTGCTCCTATTGGCCGACATTTTCCGGAAACCCGGAGCGCGGGGCAAACACATGCACCACGTGGACACGTGGCGAATTTTCATTGGCCCTTGCACCGGCTGTTTCCTGTTTGGGCAACACGTGGCGCGTTTTGGTTGGCCCGTTTTGGTGTTTCGTGTTCGGATCAGGATCCCGTGTGGGAATATTCCCTTTTGGCCCATTATATAAGAGGTTCCACCCCCTCTCTTTGCACCTTGGATTCCGAGCCTTAGAGAGAGAATCAGAGAAAAGTCCCTATACGAAAGTTTTTCCTCTCTCTCTCTCTTTCTCTCTCTACAATCTCAGAATTTAGGAGTTACAGATAGTGAGATATCTGCGACGCGGCGCACTGCGACGATTTTTCTTTTAGGCCCATTTCCCGTCGCAGTTCCGTCGAAAATTCACTGCGGGCTAACCAGGTGGAATTTTTGGACGATTTTTGCGGCAGCGCGACCGTAAGAGGTAGGGCTTCGATTTCCGTGTTGATCATTTTGCTCCGTTTCGTACTTTTGGCACAGTTTTTAGGTCCTCTTTGACCCCCCTTTTTACTGTGATAATTTTTGGACAGCACCGACTTCTCCGATTTTTATCTTGACGTAGGAGCGTCAGATCGAGGCGTTTAAAGAGTCGATTTTGATCTACTCTTCGCGAGGAACGCAACCGTGATTTTTCTGGGATTTTAGGAGCTCATTTTAGAGGTGAAAAATTCCTCTTTTCCCGTGCTGTCTGAAAAACAGCAAATATTGTACTTTTTGGGATTTGTATTTATACCGGGAGCGTTGATTTGCAGGATTTGAGGACTGTGGACAACCAGGAGACTACCTGGGGTGTTGTTTGAGCTGTTCGAGGTGGGCGGTTGTTGCTTACCTCATTTTTGACAAGCTCACTGGGATTACTAGAAATCCCCTAAAATATGACAATTAATGAGAACAATTGGGACAAAGTAACATGATAATTGATGAGAACCATTGGGACTACTAACAGGACTACTAACAGGACTACTAACAGGACTACTAACAGGACAATTAATGAGAACCATTGGGACAAATTAATATGACAAATGACAAGGACCGCTGGGACAAACTCCCCTAAAATTTAATATAACCCCACAAATGATATGATGACTTATATTGGGACACTGTGATTGAGACAAAGGCTATGATCTCGCATGCAAATGACTTTTATTCAGTAAATCAATTGTTTTAAACCTTTGACACTATTTTACAACTTTTAAAAATAAAGACAGTTGCATGCATGCCCGGACATCAGGTAAGGCCACTATTCATTGCTACACTATCATATTGGGATTTGAACATGTTTCATTGTTGTCCTTTGCATTCAGATGTTGTTGCTCAAGTGTGAGCAGGGGTTTGGGATAGTGTAGCCAAGGTTGTGCTAGATTGTGGACTTGTGGGGTATTGCGGTGACCGCGGACAGTAGGCGGTTGACCAGATGTTTATCCTTGCATCAGATTGGGGTTGAGTTTGGTTTATTTATTGCATCAGTTGGGGATTGGGTTTCTGTAGTGGATGGAGTTTCCCACTTTGATCATAGTCATGATCCAGTCCTGCTATATTGAGACATGTGCTACAGAGATACTTGTGATACTGATGACAGAGATATTTTACTCGTGTGGGTCGCTCCCCTCGAGTGCCACTCCGGAGGTGTGCTTTCTCGGACCCAGCCGTGTGTGCCGGTCTGATACTTATGTTGGGATGCGAGCCGTGTGAGCCGATCCCGCAGTTTCGAGCCGTGTGTGCAGATTCCGCTGAGCAGGCAGTACCAGTTGTTACTGGTGACTAGATTGGGTTTATTTGGACAGATACTATTTCTGATGCATGCATACAGTTTTGACAGCATAGTAGTGGTAGTTTTCCTGTTTCAGCATCTTTTGTATCTACCACTTTCCCTTTTGCCTCTAGTAGTCCTAGTGGGTGCGTCAGAGTTGAGGTTTTACCCACTAGGGGAGGCTGCTGGTTTATCTGGTAGTTCTCACCCCCATTATTATTTTCTGTCTTTTCCCTTCCCTTTTTGCAGAGTCGTCTGCGGGAGCTGCTAGGCCATCGGCAGCTGATCGAGGTAAGGGGATCGCTGAATAGATAGATCTCCTGTGAGACTGAGAGCTGCTAGACATATATTGTACCCTTCACTCAGACTGTATTCTCCTTTTATTTTGGGTCTGGCTTCCGCCAGCTGGTTGTACTATTTTGGTGAGCTGGGAGATTATTGTACTTATTACAGTTGTATTTTATTTCCAGTCTGAGATACTATGTGGTTCTTCTATTTCAGCTCTGTATTATGCTCTTTTATGTTATATTATATCTGAGCAGGTTACCAGCGCTTCGTGTACGCGGGAAATCCCGTGTGCACGGCGGATCTGTTGGCGAGCCCGGGTTCCGGGGCGTGACACTCCCCCTAGTGGGTAGACCTCAAACTCAGACATGCCCACTAGGACTATAATAGGCGGAAGAATAAAACAAGGTGGTAAGATGTAAATATGCCTACTGATGATGTATGAAGCTACCACTATAAGCCTCTATGGTGCCCAGCTAAAAGTATGGCCAACTGTATGCATCGGAATATGAATGCCTGCCTGGGTAGCCCAACCTAGTCACCGGTGAGCACCGGTACTGCCCACTACGACTACTAACTCCCAACTCAGCTACGGGATGCAGACCGGCTCCTGACCGGCACGGTCCAATCCCGAGGGCGACAGACCGGCTCCTGACCGGCACGGTCCCGCCCCAAGGCAACAGACCGGCTCCTGACCAGCACGGTCACAAAATACACACTCCGGAGTGGCACTCGAGGGGAGCGACCACACGAGTATAATGCCTCAGTAATAAGTATCATAGATCAGTAGGACTGGATCATGACTCTGATCAAAGTGGGAAAACCCATCTACTAAAGGGAGACCCGATCTCAAAGGTGATGCAAGATAAACAAATAGTGGGAAACTCCATCCACTAGAGACCTGATACCCAATCTGATGCATAAGCAACAATCACTATCCGGTCAACCGCCTACTATCCGCGGTTGCCGCAATGCCCTGCCCTCACAGCCTGCCTATCCCAAAAACCCACAAATGTCTGACTACACTATCCCAGCCCTTGCTCGAACCCGAGCGCACTATCCCCGAAAACTAGATAACCAGAGGAAGGAAAATAGAAGCATGGTTTCTCCTAAGTCAGTTCCAGCATCATAGTGTAGCAGAAAAAGGTGGCTTAACTATGCGACCATTCAAGCATGCAAAGTCCTTTATTCAAAAGCATGGTTCAAGTATCCTGATTTTCATAAAAATAGAGTCATGCTATTACTTTCACTCCCATTTTTGCCAAGTGGTCCCACGTCGGTTTATTATTTATGCATAAGAGGTCCCAATATGTACTTGCAACATAGCCAATTTAGCAAAGCTCTTTTAGGTGACTTATCATTTACCAGTATCAATATTAACTAATGCTTAGCCTTTTGAAAGATGCATCGCTACCATAGCCCAGTCTTTTAATTAAGCATGCCATATTCATTTCACCGGTTCATTTAGCAATGTAACACAGTAGCAACTCAAATAGGCCTAGTGGGGACATCACAAGTAGGAGGTGAAACAACGGTACCCACCTCGGGCGCTAAATTCGGGTTCCAATAGCGAAGTCCACGCTCGATCCGAAAATCCCCACAACACTGCACCACAAACCCCAAAGAACACATGCAAATATTAATCCAAGTTCTAATCCAAAATCTATCCCAAAATATCCAGTTAACAGTTTTGCCATTTTCATCTGTGAAATGTGCCCGAGAAATTCCAGGAAAAATACTATCGCGATCCTCGCGACGAACCGGTCGAAACGAGTACCTGCACGTTCCCACACGAGTTTTCTACGCTGAGATCCAAATTCGACAAGGAAACTACCCCGAAATAAACCAACCACAAAATCTGAATCGCAAGATTCTGCTAACAGGGATTTCTCACCTTTGGAGAAAATTCAGAAAATTCCAAGAAAATTTGGGGAGATTCGTCGTGATGTGTAGATGCAAATCGCCTTTTGAATCACCTCAATCCGATGTCTGTGCGCGAAGATATCACCAAAACAACACAGCGCTGTCCAAAACTCCACCCCAGAAAATAAGGTCACAAGATGATCCGAAAAACCCATGAAAACCTCGGAATGGGAAAAACCAGTAAACACGAGAAACGTAGCCCTACCTGTCGTGAAGACGATGGCGCAAGAATCGCTGAAAAATACTGCCGGGGTAGCTCGGGAGAGTCCGCGCACTGAAATGCGACGAAGGGGATCACAAAAGAACGAGCGTCGCGCCGCGCCGTAAAATCCAAAACTTCGAAGTGCGTGCCACCAAAAATCCTCAAACTTCACCAGGAGATGGAGAACACGAAGAGGAACAACTTTGCTGAAGACACCTTGGTGAGAGGAGGCTCGGAAATGGTGGAAAAAGTGAGGAGAAAGGGGCTCGGGTTGCTTATATAGGGCCAAAAGAAACAAATCCAAAAATACCACCCATATCCCTGATTCCGGGCGCCCGGAATTTTCCGGGCGTGAACAGTGTTGGGCCGGGCCCAACACTATAGCAGCCCGGAAAATCTCTGGGCCTCCACGTGGCCCACAAAACAGGCAACAGCGGCCCGGCCCACTCCCGCTGCGCCGCGTGGCCGCTCCAGCAGTCGACACGCGTCCCCGGGTCAGCCGGCGGTCGCGCCTGCGCGCGCCTGCGCGCGCAGCCTGCGCCACCGCCAGGCACGCAGTCCGAGGCAGTCCTCGCCTGCACCGTGGACCGCACGCACGTGGACCAGCCAACCAGTGGCCGCCACGTGTCACCCCCGGTCCATGCACCAGCCCTGCCAGCTCCGTGGTCCCGGTCCACTGCACCGACCAATCCAGACATGCCACGTGTCCATCTTCTGCCTGCTGCACCCGGCGCACAATATGCCATGAACCCGACCAATGATCTCCTGCCACGTGTCCTCCCTCGGGTGCACACCGGCCGCGTGGACCGCGCACCTGCCCGCGCGCCCCCGCGCCTGCCCGCGCCCCGCGCGCTGCCCGCCGCCGCTGTGCCGCCTGCCCGAGGCCGCGCCGCCGTCCTCCGCCGCTGCCCGCCGCCGCCGCCGCCGCCGGCGATCGACGGAAGTACTGTTCCGGCGATGAACAGTACCCAAGCTCAAAAAATTCAGATAGATAGTCCATCTTGACCGTTTTCGCGTGCTGAATCCGAATTTGATGTCCGTTTTGCCAAATTCCCACTCTAAAAATTGCCGAATGCTCCCGGAAAGGTATTTTTTGCCCGAATTTCGTGCTGAGCCCAATCTTAATATCCGTTTCGCACGAAAACACTTCCAGAGATCCGACGGAGTCAACCGATCACCCACGTGATCCATTTAAGCCTGAAGTCCAACACTCGTGTCCAATCGTGCCCCAAACACCTCCAGCACACCGCGTAGGCCTCCAATGGCCACCCCAACGCACTGCAACAGCTCTGCGGAGATCTAGGTCATCACACGGGGGGTGCCACGCGGCGCGGCCGGGGTGGCTGGCGCCGCTGTCCGCTGTGCGGGGCTACGTGGTGCATTGTGGACGATTCGGGCACTGATGGTTTGGAGTACGTTTTTGGTTACTGTAGCAACTCAAAATATTTCGGGCGCCCGAAACCTGGGACATGGATGGAATTAAGTGAATTGTTCAGTTGAGGCTATAAAAACCCTCATTTGGCTGCATTTTCGGACTCTTTTTCGAGCTCCCCTATGACAGAGCCCTTAAGCAAAGTTGATTCTCTTCTTGTGTCCCATCTCTCGAAGGAGTTTCAGAATTTTTGGAGATCTCGACATCGGCGATTTCTGCGATTCGGCGCACTGCTACGTTCCTTCTTCGGAGGCCTTTTTTGTTGCATTTCGGTCCACGAGGCCCCCAGAGCTACCCCAAAGAAATTTTTGGATGATTTTTGCAGCATCGGTTTCACGAGAAGTAGGCCTTCGATTTCCGTGTTGATCACCTTGCTTCATTCTGAGTTCTTGGCATGGTTTACAAGGCATCTTTGAACCCCTTTCCTGCTGGTGGTTTTTCTGGACAGCGGAGGCTTGTCGAATTTTTATCTCAGCACTTGGGCATTGGATTTCAACGTGTAAGGACTCGATCGACATCTACGCTTCACGAGGATTGCCGTCGCATTTTTATTAGAATTTTGGAATTTTTCTCGCAGGTGATAATTAAGCTTCTTTGGGACTGAATTTTCAGCAGATTGTACACTTGGAAATTTTGTGTTGATTGCAATGTTTGGACCTTATCTTTGTACCCAGGAGGTGTTTTTGAGTGTTTTTGGACCCGTTGGAATTGTGAAAATCCGAGGATTGTCCCCGTTCAGTTTCAGCCTTTTTGGCCTTTGGATCAATTTGCACTTCCAGGTGGGTTACTTCGTCTTCAAAACTGGTGGGTTGATCATTAATTCTATATTGTAGTGAACATGCATGATTGTGAGATGTATTAGGAAGCATGCTAGAAGGAGAGAATTGATGTTCTTTGTGTTGCTATGATGATCATATTGATTTATTGCTTTCTAAATATGTTCAATCAAATGCTATCTTTGGAACTTGACCTAGCACCCCGTCATTTGCTGCATATTTAACCCGACTAGTAGATAACTCCAACTTGGGCTAGGTTTATTTATACTTTAGACATCCACACGTTATATACTCTATTCCTGGACTTAGGGTTTCTCCTCGCCCGGGTAGTGGGCCGAGTGGTCGCGATTTATTATTAGTGTGGGATGCATGTTACACTCGTGCTTGTGAGCAGAGTGGAGTCTGGTAGATGTAGCTGGTCTTTTATCTGTGGCGGGAGCCGTTTGGGTGAACGGTGGTCCCGGGATGTCTTGTTTCTCTGTTTATGTGCCACCACTGTGTTAGTGGTAGTAGTATACCAGTCATAGCAGGACCTAGAACCCAGACTGTTTTTTTTTGGACACACATAATTTCTATAAACTAATGTTTTTCTTCCAAACTTCGAGAGGTTGCCGGAGCCTGTTCTTGTTTGATTTGGGTGAAGGCAATAGCCCTTCGGAGTTTGGAAAATAAAACTTATTTGAACTGATTTTATTAAAGAACTAAAATATATTAAATTAGGTTTCTCAGATTAAAATAGTTTTCAGTAATAACTGCCATATTTTATTACAAACTTCCTCACCCAAGAGAGTTTGGGTGACCTGGGTTCTAGGGGTCGTTCTCTTTTTTCGGGACGAAAGCTACGGGGGCTGTACCTGGAACTGTTCTTGTTTGATAGGGTTGTAGGTGATGGTCTCCCAGAACTTTCGGACTCTGGTTGGTTTCTACCGTATGTTTTACCAAGGGAGTTGTTTTCTCGAACTGTAAGTGTGAGGACCCGAATCCCCGCTTAAGGGTTTATTAATGGATTAGTGGCTTCTGAAAGTGTTTGTGCGCGTGTCAGACCCAAGAAATAGATTCCTGGTGTAAAATGGGAGCAAGTTTGCTTAATCGAAGGCCTTTGGGAAATTTTAGAAGTGGAATTGGGCCAAATGGACATCGAATTTGGATATAGCGTGCGAAAACGATGAAGATGGACTATTTACTTATATTTTTCGGAGCCCGGATGAGAAAACACGGATTTTGAGGTGTGATGGCACTGTTTCGGCGGCCGGAGAGGCGTCGGCGGCGGCGGCTGGCGGCGGAGCGCGGCGGCGGGCGGAGGCGCAGCCGCTCGGTCCACCGCGGAAGCATGCACCTGGGCGCGGGACGCGTGGCGGCTCCCGTGAGGGGAGGGTATAGTATACAATTTTTTTCTTCTTGATCGAAGCTCTATGTCTCATTCAGTCCTTCGCAAGCTTCCTTCAAAGGGGGATTGGATTGGCTGATTTCTTTTTCCATGCTAGCCTTTGCAGAACACTCCTCCTCTACAGAATGTTCTAGAGAGCATTCATTCCTGACTAAAGATATCCTTCCCGATCAGAGATCTGCATAATATGGCCTGCTGCCTGGATTGAACTTTTGTTAGACAATTATAAGACTGCTTTCCAGAACCAAACTGGTTTGATGTTTTTAAGGAGAATATCATGAAAGCCTCTTTATTTCTGCTCGCCGTCGTATTACTGATTCTCTTTTATGGCGCAGCAGGCGAGGTCCACGGGAAAGGCGCGGGTGTACGGTGGACCGCAGGGTGGACACGTGGCATCTCCGGATTGACTGGCTCTTGTGCGCGCGGCCCATGCAGCGATGGCGGGCAGGTGACCGTACGGCGGGCAGGTGCGGGGCAGGTGGGGCGACATAGGGGCGCCACGTGGCGCCTCGCGGTTGGCCGGGCGCAGTTGGGACACGCGGCGTCGCGCGGTTGGCGTGCGCGCGTGCGCTGAGCGCGGGGAGCGTGGTGCGGGACGCGTGGCGGGCTCTGGAGAATTCGGGCGCGCACAGTGTTGGGCCGGGCCCAACACTGTAGGCGCCCGATTGTCCCGGGCGCCCGGAATTGGGCCCAAAAAGCCCAACCTTGGATTTTTTTTTTGGGTTTTTCCGGGTTGAGCCTATTTATATCCCACTTTCACTCCGAGTTAGAGGCTTTTCCCGAGCTCCTCTGCCCTTGGACCCTTCAGTAAAGTTGGAGCTCATCTTGTTGCGCATCTTTTAGAGGAGGCCCAAAATTTTTGGAAGCCGCGGCGTCGACGATTTCGGCATCGTAGCACAGAGCGACGATCTTTCATCGGAGGCCTATTATCATCGCATTTTGGTCTAAGAGGTCCACAGAGCTACTCTAACAGTATTTTTAGACGATTTTCATCGCGTTGGATTCAAGAGAGGTAGATCTAGGATTTTTGTATTGTCCACTTTTCTCGGATTAGATCTTTTATTGGGGTTTTTGGTACGTTTTTAACCCTCTTTTCTGCTGGTGGAGTTTTTGGACAGCAGCACCTTGTCAGATTTTTATCTCTGCATCTGGGCATCGAAATTCGATGTTTAAGGGCTCTATTGACATCTACACTTCGCGAGGATCACCGTCGTATTTTTATTGGATTTTTTGGAGCTTTGTTTACAGGTGAAAAATGCGGATCTTTGGGATTGTTCGAGCAGATTTGTTTGTACTTGGGTTTTTGGTGGAATAAAGTGTAATCTTGGACCTTTTGTTGTACCCAGGGGTGTTTGCATGTGTTTTTGAACCCGTTGGCATTGAGGAAAATTGGAGATGGTTGTTCTTGGGTATTTCAGCTGTGGGATCTTGGACTGTTAGCACTTTCAGATGGGTATTTCGCCTCCCAAAATCGATAGACTATCTACTAATTCTATGGATAGGGAACATACATGCCATGAGATAATTGAGATTGCATGTTAGAGAGTGATGTTATCTTTCCTGCATTATTGTTGATTCATGTTTTCCCTGATCCTGTTTTAGTTAGATTAACTGCTATATTGGAACTTGACCTAGCACCCCGTCATATGCTGCATGTGTAACCAGACCAGTAGAAAACTCTAACTTGGGCTAGGTTTATTTTTTGCTTTAGACATCCACACTTCTTATTCTTTCCTGGACATAGTGTTATACTCGCCCGGGTAGTGGGCCGAGTGGTCGGGATTCTTTTTAGTGTGGGATGCATGTTACACTCGTGCTTGGGAGCAGAGTGGAGTCTGGTAGATGTAGTTGGTCGTTTATCTGTGGCGGGAGCCGTTTGGGTAAACGACGGTCCCGAGATGTCTTGTTTTCTTGTTTTATTTGTCGCCACTGTGTTAGTGGCAGTTGTATACCAGTGTTAGTAGGACCTAGGACCCAGACTGTTTTTAGACACACATGATTTCTGTAAACTAATATTTTCTTCCAAATTTCGAGAGGTCGCCGGAGCCTGTTCTTATTTAATTTGGGTGAAGGCAATACCCCTCCGGGGTTTGGAAAATAAAACTTATTTAAACGGATTTTCTTAAAAGAACTAAAATATATTAAATTGAGTTTCTCAGATTAAAATAGTTTTCAGTAATAACTGTCATCCTTTTTATTACAACTTCCTCACCCGAGAGAGTTTGGGTGATCTGGGTTCTAGGGGCCGTTCCTTTTCGGGACGAAAGCTATGGGGGCTGTGCCTGGAACCTGTTCTTGTTTGATAGGGTTGTAGGTGTTGGTCTCCCGGAACTTTCGGACCTTGGTTGTTGTCTTCCGCATGTTGTACCGAGGTTGTCATGTTTCCGAACTGTAAGGGGGTCGGGAACCTCGATAGGCGGAGCCTGGAGTCTGTTCTTGTTTGATTGGGGTTCTAGGCGCCGACCTATCGGGGTTTTCGAACCCTTATGGTGTTGGTCATCTCTGGGTTATCTATGAGTTTGGGTTCTGTTGTGGGAGCCGTTGAGTTGATGGTGGTCCCGACTGTGAGTATTTCCAGCCAGTGAGCTAGAGATGTGATGTCAGTTACTGTCGATCTTGTTGATCGTGGATTTGGACTATAGCCTGCATAAGCCATATTGAGCTCGACAGAAATGCGCGGATACTTTCCTCGGTGGGGTCGCGCCCCTCGAGTGCCACTCCGGTGTCACGCCCCGGAGGTCTAAAGATAAGCGGAAAAGCATGTATATTTTTTTTTCTTATAAGTAAGTGACCTCGCCTACCGGTGCGCGACAGACCGCCACATATACAAATTTACTCTTCAAGCGGACAGAGTCTCCTTTGTATATGCACGGCGTCATATTTACAACAACAACAACAACTACATTCTTTAACCACACAGTCACAGTGAACATAAGTAGGAAAAGTAATTTCATTCAATCACATCAAAGATCACTATGGGTTCGCAAACGGTGTCCACCCGACACCCAATTTTTTCAAAACTTTCTACACATTCACAAAAAGGCGGCTACATGTTTTTGAAAGGATAAATCCAGAGGTTTTCAAGATTGTGCCCACACGACACTTGGTTTATGGAAAGCAATTTCGAAACCTTTATTTAACGTAAAACGGCCGCATAAGAATTCATAACAGTAAATTAAATCCACAGTGCCAACTAATTAACTAACCAACATCCAGCATACTCCACAGTCACGCAAATTAAACTAACAGTTAAACTGAGAAGTGAAAAGAGATAAACCAAAACGGAAATAACGTTATAAAGCCTCATACGGCTAAGGTCCTCTCGATGCGGCCTCACCACCGTCCCGATTATTACACCTAGTCGGACCTGTCACAGTGTGGAAAAGTCAGTGACAAATAAAGTAGATGTCTCAATAATTAGCAATAACTTTAAAAATAAAATGATTACACCGGAGCCTTTCGCTTTTCCCCCTCATGTATCCACCTCACTTGATTTGATTACAACTGGTACCTGTCGGGGAGTCGACGATCTCCCCTCGTGAACATTTATTTTACTTACGTGATGCTTTTAACCCCTTCACGGTGCTAGTGCTGCACTTTTAGCTGGCGTGAAGGAGTTCCCACACGGCACTTTCACTTTTGTGGGATACACGGGTCATCCAGACTACTTCTCCGGAAAAGTACACCCATGCGGAGGCCAATCCGCCTGTGTACGTGCAACATATAAAATATGATAGCCGGATTCGGCGTGTACAATCACCGCGACGCTTAGTCGCCACAATTAATAGCAGAAGATCCAGTAGTTATTTATGCGAAAGGTTAAATCGAGTTAAAACATCTCATCTACTTTATTAGGCATATTAATACACTTTTACGACTGCACTTATTGCACTTACTGCACTTATTGCAAGAGTACCCACCTGGTTGCGGAAAGATCGGAGCACTTGGGTCTTTTAACACACTCTCGCTGCACACCTGGACCTAAAGAAGTCCCAAAAAATGATAGTTAATAAAACGCACTAACATTGCGGAAACGGAAATCCAAAACCAACCCCGCGACGAAAAACCCAAAAACGACGCTCCTACGACACTTGACGGCGCCCCACGCGGACGCCGCCATCGGCGGATGCCCCGCGCGGCCCAAAACCGCGCGGTGTGCGTCCGCGGGCGGCGCCCGCGCGACGCCTGCCTGCCCCGCAGGTGCCCCGCGCGGCGCAAGGCCGCGCGGCACGCGCCCGCGGTGGCGCCCGTGCGGCACACACCCACCCGCGGGCACCCCGCGGGGCGCAAGGCCGCGCGGTGCGTGCCCGGGGGGCAACGCCCGCGCGGCGCAAGGCCGCGCGGCCGCGCGCCCGGGGGCGGCGCATGCGCGGCGCCCGCGCGACGCTGCCCGCCTGCGGCCGCTCCGCGCGGCGCTGCCCGCCTGCGGCCGCTCCGCGCGGCGCAAGGCCGCGCGGGTGCGCATCCGCGGGCGGCGCCCGCCCGCCCGCGGGCGCCCCGTGCGGCGTGGGGCCGCGGGGTGCGCTCCCGCGGGCGGCGCCCGCGCGGTACGCGCCCGCGGGTGGCGCCCGCGCGGTACGCGCCCGCGGGCGACGCCCGCCCGCGCGGTGCCCTAGCGGCACCGCGCGTCGTCCGCCCACACGCGCGGTGCCCTAGCGGCACCGCGCGTCGTCCGCCCGCCCGCGCCGTGCCCTAGATCATGCGGCGGCGGCGGCGGGGCCGGCGGTGACGACGAGGGTGGAGACGGCGATGCAGACAACGAAAAAGACACGAAAAGCCCCAATGACACGACAAAACGAAATCTACTTACCGAAAATCCCGATGGGGAAGTCGACCGATCGCTCTTCTAATTCCGATACGTCGTTCGGGGTGATCGGATTCCTCCGTCTTCTTCCTCCTTCTTTTTTTTGCCCTTCTCCGATTAGGGTTCCGCCTTTTTCTTCTCTTTTCTCCCTCGTTCTCTCCGGCTAGGGTTTCTCTTTTTGCGAAAAGTGGGATTTTCCTTTTCGTACGTACAATTAAATCCCACCTTTTAATTTCTGTCACCGATCAATTATTTTTTTAATAAATTAATCCTACGGGACATTTCCTCGTAAAACGTGTAGGATATTTTACATAGATTCCGATGCACGTTAAGTCACCGCAACTCTAAAAATCCTGTTTCGGGAGATCCTTACGTCGGATTTCAGATCCGATTGCACCGTCGGTCTTCGTTTTTTGTGCTCTTTTACAGAAAAATACTCATGCAACACACCGACCGACTTACAGAAACTCGATAATTTTGATCCACTAAAAGGGATACTTAATTAGAAGGAGGGTAAAATATCACTAAAAAGTGTGTCATTACATCCGGAGTTGGGCTTGTTACTTGCAATTGCGACTTGTCGATGCAGTCCCTCTGGCTGGGCCAGTTTTGGCAGTCACGGACACCCTACGGTAGACCCATCCTCTTGTCGATGTGCGGCAGTAGGTGGGCGCAGGTTTGACTGGACCCTATGTGGCAGTCAGTGTAGATTGGGTGACTATATTTGAGAGTTAGTAGATGCATTATATTTCCATCTGTTCCACTTCTTGAGCATTTAGATAGAGACATAGTAGCTGTAGAGTTATGTTTGCAGCTCTTTTCCTTTCAGTATTGCAATTGTTACTTCATGCCTCTAGTAGACTTAGTGGGCAGACCGTCGGGCTTGGTGGCGGTACCCACTGAGAACTACTGTTGGTTGTAGTTCTCACACCCGCTGGGGGTTTTCCCCTTTCTTTTTTTCTCTCCTTGTTTTTGCAGAGCCTTCCGCGGGAGTTGCTATTCCCTCTGTGGCTGATCGAGGTAAGGGAGTCGCGAGCTAGTTCCCTACCCGTCATCTGAGTATAGCTGTACCCCCCCCTTTTATTTTGGAGCTTTTTGTATAGTCTGATGGACTTTTATTAGCTAGTTACTATTGAGAGTTGTATTTTGAGACTTGTAGTGAGGTTCAGACTTGTACATTTTGGACAGTTGTATTATTTTATTTCTGTAGTTTACTTTCAGCTCTGATATCTGTATAGCTATAGTATCTTTTTTTTTGCAGGTTAGACGCTTCGTCTATACGGGGTTCACCGTATGGGCAGCGGATCTGTTGGCGAGCCCGGGGTCGCAGTTTCGACCCCGGGGTGTGATAGTAAGGGGTCGAGAACTTCAGAAGGTTGAGTCTGGAGTCTGTTCTTGTTTGATTGGGATTCTAGACACCAACCTTTCGGGATTCTCGGACCCTTACTGTGTCGGTTGTTTCTTTCTCGTCTGTGAGTTGGATGTCCCATTTTGGGAGCCGTTGGTGTGATGACCTGGATCTCTGCAGAGCTGTGGTGGAGTCATTGGTGGCTTCTGGGAGCCTATTTTGCGTGTCGGTGGTGTTTGTGCACAATTTGGACACAAGTGTTGGACTTTGGGCTTAAATGGATCACGTGGGTGATCGGTTGACTCCGTCGGATCTTTAGAAGTGGTTTCGTGTGAAACGGATATTAAAATTGAGCTCAGCGCGAAGTTTGGACAAAGAAATACCTTTCCGGATGCCTTCGGCAATTTTTAGGAGTGGAATTTGGAAAATCGGATGGCGGATTTGGATTCAGCGCGCGAAAACGGTCAAAATGGGCTATTTACATGCATTTTTCAGAGTTTGGAATAGTAAAATTACTGTTCACCGCAGGAACAGTAATTCCGGCGGCCGGCCGGCAGCGGGCAGCGGTGGAAGGCGGCGGCGCAGGCTCGGGCAGGCGGCGTGCGGCCGCGGGCAGGCGCACGGGGGCGCGGGCAAGTGCGCGGTCCACGCGGCCGGCGTGCACCAGAGGGAGGACACGTGGCGGTTTCCCATTGGACGGCTCACTGGTCGCGGTCTACGGAACGGCACGGGTGTATGGTGCACTGGGCTCGGACACGTGGCAGCTGGCTATTAGATCGGTGCATCGGCATGTGTGCACCGGGTGCAGCGAGCGGAGGATTTGACACGTGGCGACTCCCCATTGATCGGGTACTGTGCAGGGCAGGTAGCAGGGCAGGTGGTCGTACGCGCGGGGCAGGTGCGCGTCGTGCGCGGTGCAGGGTTGCCGGTGCCACGTGGCGCGCCGCCATTGGCTGGCGCTCGTGCACCGGGCGCACGGGGCGCGGGTGGGCCGCGTGGCGTGCCGCGTGGCGGGCCGTGGTGACTTCGGGCTTGCACAGTAATGGGCCGGGCCCATTACTGTAGCAACCCGAATTTTTCGGGCGCCCGGTTCTTGGGACCCATTCGGTATTTCTTCAATTGTTCTTTGGGGCCTATTTAAGCAACCCGAGCCTCTTTCTTCTCCCCTTTTCTACCATTTTCGAGCCTCCTCTCGCCAAGGTGTCTTCAGCAAAGTTGTTCCCCTTCGTGTTCTACATCCTCTGGAGGATTTCTAGGATTTTTCGTGGCACGCATCTCGAGGTTTCTGATTTTACGGCGTGGCACGACGCTCATTCATTTGTGATCCCCTTCGTCGCATTTCAGTGCGCGGACTCTCCCGAGCTACCCCGGCAGTATTTTTCAGCGATTCTTACGCCATCGTCTTCACGACAGGTAGGGCTACGTTTCCCGTGTTTACTGGTTTTTCCCATTCCGAGCTTTTCATGGGTTTTTCGGATCATCTTGTGACCTTATTTTCTGGGGCGGAGTTTTGGACAGCGGTGCGATATTTTGACGATATCTTCGCGCACAGGCATCGGATTGGGGTGATTCAAGAGGCGTTTTGCATCTACACATCACGAGGAATATCCCCACAATTTCTTGGAATTTTCTGAATTTTCTCCGAAGGTGAAAAGTCTCTGTGTACAAAAATTATTACTACAGTTTTTGAGAGCAGTTTATTTCGAGGTGGTTCCCTTGTCGGATTTGTTTTACAGCGTAGGAAACTCGGTTTTGAACGTGCAGGTACTCGTTTCGACCGGTTTGTCGCGAGGATCGTGACAGTATTTTTCTTGGAATTTTTCGAGCATTCTTCGCAGGTGAAAATAGGGAAACACTGGACTGTTGTATTTGGACAGATTTTATTGGAGCATTGTATGATTAATTATGAATGTTCTTTTGGGAATTTTGTACAGTGATCGCGGCGGCTTATTTGTTTGGGCGAGAGCACTATTTGGACTTGAAATTAGCGATCGAGGTGGGTGGTTGCTATATCCCTCATTTTTCTGACATACCTACTAGGAATATTACAGAGAATTTATTGGAACCTTATGATTGATAATTGCTAACCTTATGAGCCTATCATGTGAGACATATCATGTCGGGAATGCTTTTAGAAAACTGCTATGTTGGAACCATGATCGTATTTGGAACTTACACATGTTGGCACCGATTTAATAGTAGTACATAATCTTACATGTAGTGGATAGTGGCATGTTTGGACAATGTGTGATATATCTTGTTGGTGGGTGCTACTTGGGGTTCTTTTGGACATGTATAGGCGGATGGTTTATGTGAGGGTAGTCAGTGGATTTTAAACATGTGTAAATATTTAATGACTTTAGCATGATGGTTATATCTATGCGGAATTATTATCTAATACACATGTGGGACTATTAGTTGTTATTCTTCTTTCAATTTTTGCATGAGGACAATTACATGCTTGTACGGACATCTAGATAGGCCATCTTTTATCGCTACACTTTCATGCTGGAACTTGACTTAGGAGAAACCTTGTGTGCTTCTTTTCTCCTTTTCGTTAGTCAGGTGGTCCAGGTTGCTCGGGTTTGAGCAGGGGTTTGGGGATAGTGTAGCCGGGGCCTGGATTGTGGTTTATGGGTTTTGGCGGCGACCGCGGATATTGGGCGGTTGACAGATGTCGGTCATAGGACATCGGTGGTAGGATATGGTTATGGACTAGAGGGTATTCCGGCGACCGTGGATCTTGGGCGGTTGACCGGAGGTCGGTTGTGAGACCGGGTTCTGGATTGTGGGGTATTGCGGCGATCGCGGATTTTGTGCGATCGACCGGATGTTCATTTGTGCATCAGATTGGGGGACCTGTGTTTCTTTTAGTGGAGGGTGTGTTCCACTGGGGCTTTACAGTTGTGATCTACTCCTGCTTTTGGTACTTATCTTACCGGCGCGGTTATTGCCCGGTGGTGCTTTCCTCGTGTGGGTCGCTCCCCACGAGTTCCCCTCCGGAGGCCGGGGCCAGACAGTTATGGACAGGGTTGATATCCCATCGGCGCGGCTTATTTGCCCGATGGTGAGGACGGCAGCAGGAGCTTCGCTATCACATCGGCGCGGCTTACTTACCCGATGATAAGGGCGGTACAGATTGGGTCCATCTGGGATGGTTCGTCATTGTTGCATACGGTTATTCCAGTCTAGGACTGTATTTTGAGGCATAGTAGTGGTAGTTTCCTTTCGTCAGCAGTCATCATTGCTTACCACACTTCTTTTCCTTTTGCCTCTGGTAGACCTAGTGGGTGTGTCAGAGTTTGAGGTTTTACCCACTAGGGGAGGCTACTGGTTTACTAGTAGTTCTCACCCCCATTCTTCTTTCTCTTTTCTTCTCCTTTATTTTGCAGAGCCTTCTGCGGGTGCTGCTGGGCATACAGCGGCGGGTCGAGGAGAGAGGACGGCTTAGTAGCTAGACAGTGGACCCGAAGTGAGTTAGCTAGACTTGCACCTCCTATGTATTCTATCTCAGACGGTTGTATTTTTGTGGTGAGCTGGAAGAGAGACTTGTACTTTATTTTTACAGATATTTGCATTTTTTTTTCTTCCGGTTCAGTCTGAGATGTAGTATTTTCTGTTCAGCTCTGTTTTATTGCTCTATTTTGGTATCTGATTTATCTGAGCAGGTTACCGGCGCTTCGTGTATGCAGAAAATTTTGTGTGCACGGCGGATCTGTAGACGAGCCCGAGTTCTGGTTTACACTCGGGGCGTGACAGTTGGGTTGACGACGGTCCCGGCTGTTGAGTACCTCCAGCCAGTGGGTTAGTATTGTGAGTGCCACTCGAGTGCCACTCCGGAGTTAGGCATGTTACTTTGCTATCGCAACTTGTCGACGCAGTCCCTCTGGCTGGGCCAGTTTTGGCAGTCACAGACGCCCTACGTAAGTCCAGTCCTCCTTGGATGTAACGGCCGTAGGTGGGCGCAGGTTTGACTGGACCCTATGTGGCAGTCAGTATAGATTGGGTGATTATATTTGAGAGATAGTAGATGCATCATGTTTCCATCTGTTCCTGTAGAGTACCGGGACTTTGTAGAGTGCACCGACCTCGCAGGATGGCGTGGTGCGGGGGAATCGCTTGAGCGTGTTCCATTTGGATTTACAGATGAGTTCGGATTATTTTGGATCGACGCAGAATCCTTTGGGAAGAAAAGTGAGTTAGTGGCGTCGAACTTGGAAGCCCAGTTTGAATCAGCGATTTCGAGGCATTGTGTACTTGTAGAGTACTTGCTAAGTATTGGATTGGATAGAGAATTGACTCCGCGGTTGTGCATAGAAAATTTGGAAGTGTTGGAACACGTGTATTTTCAGGTTACAGCGGAGTTCGGGTGGTTTCGGACTGATGCGGAGGCCCCAAAGGAGAAAAGTGACTTGGAGCTAGCAATTAAAGGATTTAAGTAATTATTTGTAACTCGCTTTGGAGTTGAGAAAAGGAATGAGAAAAGAATCCAAGTAAGGTTTTTCTTGTAAGAGCACCGGATTGTTGGATTGAGCGCGCCGACTCCACCGATGAGCTTTTTGAGTGGGGAAAAGCTTGGAACATGTGTATTTTGTGTTTACAATGAGGTTCGGGAGACTTCGGAGTGGTGCGAAAGCTCTCGGGGCAATAAGTAAGTTGTCGGCAAGGATTGGAAGCTTCAGATTTCGGACTTCTGCATTTGGGGTGCTTTAGTTCCGGAACTGGGGCTTGAGTTCCGAAACTGAGCACTGTGTTCCGGAACTCAAGTTCTAGTTCCGGAACTAATGTAGTTAGTACCGGTACCCCATTATGAGTACCGATACACAGTGCCCCTGGGAGCCAGAATTAAGCTATTTAGGATATTTTGAGTGAGGGCATTTTGGTCATTTCATCTCCCACTGTTCTTCTCCTTTGCTACCCTCTATATATGAGCCCCTGCTTCTCCTCCACGACAGGGAAAAGAGAAGAAAAAAAAAAGAGAGAGAAAGTAAGGAAATAAGAGAAGAAGGAGAAGGAAAAGAAGTGAAGTGTGGTGCTTGTGGTCTGTGCTTGGAGCTGGACGGAACCGCGCGCGCGTCGACTGTACACGAGGTAGGTTGGCAGATATTTGTAGTTGGTTTTGGATTTCCTTAGATGGATTTGGTGATGGATTTTGATGAACCTTTAAGCTTAATTGGATTATTTCTTCCATCTTTTGCTTTGTTGCTGCGAGCTTGGGATTTTCGTTGCGCGGAGTCGAAGCATGCGTGCGTACTTGCGTGAGTGTGTGTGCATGCTGTGGGTTGGCCGCGGAGAGGACCTGTCACGCCCCGGGGTGTAATCCATACCCCGGTCCGTCTACAGATCCGCCGTGCACACGGAACTTCCCGCGTACACGAAGCGCTGGTAACCTGCTCAGATATTAAATGTGCAATAAAAGAGCATAATACAGAGCTGAAATAGAAGAACCACATAGTATCTCAGACTGGAACTATAATAAAGCTGTAATATGTACAATAATCTCCCAGCTCACCAAAATAGTACAACCGGCTGGCGAAAGCCAGATTCAAAATAAAAAGAGAATACCACAGTCTGAGAGAAGGGTACAGTGTCTATCTACAGCTCTCAGTCTCTCAGGAGATCTATCTATTCAGCGATCCCCTTACCTCGATCAGCTGCCGATGGCCTAGCAGCTCCCGCAGAAGACTCTGCAAAATAAAGGAGAAGAAAGAAACAGAAAATAACAATGGGGGTGAGAACTACCAGATAAACCAATAGCCTTCCCTAGTGGGTAAAACCTCAACTCTGACGCACCCACTAGGACTACTAGAGGCAAAAGGGGAAAAGGGGAAGTGGTAAGATAAGTAAGGTACTGAAACAGTAAAACTACCACTACTATGCCTCTACTGCGGTACTGGCTATCAAAACTGTATGCATGCATTAGTAAGCAGAACTGTCCAAAATAACCCAATCCGTCATCTGATCCACGATCGGTACTGCCTGCTCCGCTCTCATCATCGGGCAAAAATCCGCGCCGACGTGATAGCAAAACTGTCAATAACTGTTTGGCCCCAGCCTCTAGAGTGGAACTCGAGGGGAGCGACCCACACGAGTAAAGCACCACCGGGCAATAACCGCGCCGGTATGATAAGTATCAAAAGCAGGACTGGATCATGACTATGATCAAAGTGGAAAAAGCCATCCACTAAAGAAAAGCCTGATCTAATGCCATAGTGCTCAATAAGTGGGAAACATCATCCACTAGAGGAAACCCAATCCCCAGCTAATGCAAAATAAACCAGACTCAACCCCTATCTGATGCAAGGACAAACATCTGGTCGACCGCCTACTGTCCGCGGTCACCGCAATACCCCACAAGTCCACAATCTAATGCAATCTCGACTACACTATCCCAAACCCCTGCTCATACTTGAGCAACAAGCATCTGGATGCAAAGGACAACAATGAAACATGTTCAAATCCCAATATGATAGTGTAGCAATAAATAGTGGCCTTACCTGATGTCCGGGCATGCATGCAACTGTCTTTATTTTTAAAAGTTGTAAAATAGTGTCAAAGGTTTAAAACAATTGATTTACTGAATAAAAGTCATTTGCATGCGAGATCATAGCCTTTGTCTCAATCACAGTGTCCCAATATAAGTCATCATATCATTTGTGGGGTTATATTAAATTTTAGGGGAGTTTGTCCCAGCGGTCCTTGTCATTTGTCATATTAATTTGTCCCAATGGTTCTCATTAATTGTCCTGTTAGTTGTCCCAATGGTTCTCATTAATTGTCATATTAGTATGTCCCAATGGTTCTCATCAATTGTCCTGTTAGTTTGTCCTGTTAGTTTGTCCCAATGGTTCTCATCAATTGTCACATTATTTTAGGGGATTTCTAGTAATCCCAGTGAGCTTGTCAAAAATGAGGTAAGCAACAACCGCCCACCTCGAGCAGCTCAAACCACACCCCAGGTAGTCTCCTGGTTGTCCACAGTCCTCAAATCCTGCAAATCAATGCTCCCGGTATAAATACAAATCTCAAAAAGTACATTATTTGCTGTTTTTCAGACAGCACGGGAAAAGAGGAGTTTTTCACCTCTAAAATGAGCTCCTAAAATCCCAGAAAAATCACGGTTGCGTTCCTCGCGAAGAGTAGATCAAAATCGACTCTTTGAACGCCTCGATCTGATGCTCCTACGCCAAGATAAAAATCGGAGAAGTCGGTGCTGTCCAAAAATTACCACAGTAAAAAGGGGGTCAAAGAGGACTCGGGAAACGTGCCAAAAGTACGAAACGGAGCAAAATGATCAACACGGAAATCGAAGCCCTACCTCTTACGGTCGCGCTGTCGCAAAAATCGTCCAAAAATTCCACCTGGTTAGCCCGCAGTGAATTTTCGACGGAACTGCGACGGGAAATGGGCCTAAAAGAAAATCGTCGCAGTGCGCCGCGTCGCAGATATCTCACTATCTGTAACTCCTAAAATCCTGAGATTGTAGAGAGAGAGAGAGAGAGAGAGAGGAAAAACTTTTGTATAGAACACTTTCTCTGATTCTCTCTCTAAGGCGCGCAAAACGAGGTGGGAATGAGAGGGGGTGGGGTTCCCTATTTATAATGGGCCAAAGGGAATATTCCCACACGGGATCGGATCCGAACAGGAAACACCGAAACGGGCCAACCGTATTGCGCCACGTGTTGCCCAAACAGGAAACAGCCGGTGCAAGGGCCACTGGGATTCTGCCACGTGTCCACGTGGTGCACGTGGTTGCTCCGCGCTCCGGGTTTTCCGGAAAATGTCGGCCAATAGGATGCTGCCACGTGTCAACCATCCAGAAGCTTCTAGAAGCCGGCCAGCCAATGGGGAACTGCCACGTGGCAACTGGAACTTTCGGTGCACCCGGTGCACGCCAGCCGTGGACCGCGCACCAGCGCCCCCTGCCCGAGCCTGCCCGCGCCTGCCCGCGCCTGCCCGCGCTGCCCGCGCCGCGCGCCTCCGCGCTCCGCCGCTGCCCCGCCGCTGCGCCGCTGCCCGCCGCCGTGCGCCGCCGCCCGCCGCCGCTCGCCGGCGGCCGCCGCCGGCCGGAACAGTAATTCCGGCCGGCGGTTACTGTTCCGGTGAACAGTACCAAGTGCCGAAAAAATAAAGCGAATATACCGTTTCGACCGTTTTCGCGCGCTGAGTCCAAATACGACGTCCGTTTCGCCAAATTCTCATCCGAAATTTTGCCGAAAGCTCCCGGAAATTCCCATTTGCTCCGATTTTCGCGCAGAGTCTATTAAAAATATCCAATTTCAATTCTACAAGCTCCGATGCACTGTACAAGCTCCCCGCAGTCACTGTTTAATGTTGTACAGTTCCTGCGGGAGTCCGGATCATCACATCCTCTCCCACTAAAAAGAGTTTCGTCCTCGAAACGAGACTCAACCACAATCCTTAGTCCAAAGTCTCAAATAGGTAGGGGTGGGCGTCCCTCATCTCCGACTCGAGCTCCCACGTAGCCTCGCGCTCGTCATGATTGCTCCATTGGATCTTCACATAGGGAATGGCCCGACTGCGCAATTCTCCCTCTAGATCCAGAATTCGCAGTGGGCGCTCCTCGTACCTCAAAGGGTCCAATGTATCGGGGCTAAGTTTCCCACGAATGCCGAATCTCCTGATCCCTTTGGACGGCGAGACTTTCAGGAATACATGATCTCCAACCTGAAATTCCAAGTCTCGTCGCCGAACATCGGCATAGTTCCTCTGCCGGCTTTGGGCGGTCTGAAGATACTTCCGACTCGCTCGGATCTTCTCCTCTGCCTCTAACAATACGTCTGGTCCCAAGGTCCGCCTCTCGCCCCCGTCACTCCAATAAAAGGGGTGACCGACACTTGCGTCCATACAACGCTTCAAACGAAGTCATCTGAATGCTCGCTTGAAAACTGTTGTTGTACGCGAGCTCAGCCGAGGGTAAGTGTCGAATCCACCCTCCGCCGAAATCCAAGATGTATGCTCTTAGCATACCCTCCAAGATCTGCATAATCCGCTCTGACTGCCCATCAGTCTGCGGAGGAAAAGCCGTACTAAACCTGAGTTGAGTCCCCCAGGCTCAAATCTCAGGTCTCTAACGGATACAAAATAGAGGCGGGCACTTAGATAACCGCACCACCTCATTAAGTACAGCAGGACTAACCGCTCAAGTGACTAAGTAGTCTACACCAGCAAATGCATCCGCTCCTCCCAGGGCACCTGGTAATCCAATCCTCATGTCCACGGGCACAAATGCTCGATCCGAGTACCTCTGTACTCCTGAGGTTCCTAAAAATCCCCCAAATGATCACTTTATCTAATTCCCGGTAATCCCTTACAATGCCGAAGTGAACCTACTTCCTACATCTCAAAAAGCACCGGCGCCCCGTAGGCCCCAAACTATGCTAGCCAAAAACAGTTCCGCACCCAAAGCGAAACATCCGCCTCGCTAGCGAAGTCAAAACTTCAGAGGCAAAGAAAGCCCTGCGGCAACCCCGGCACACAGACCTCTCCTGGCCTGGCTCCCCAAAAGATCGTCCTCGCAGCACAATCAACCGCCGCGAAAAGGGATACTGAGCCAGCCAGTTTATCTATGTACCACGATCAAGTCCCGCAGCTGAGTCATGACCATCAGGTCTACTGGCATAATCCAGGACTCATCTGCACCGGTCAGGACCAACGACACACCTCCATGTGCTAAAAGATCGGGAATACGTACCTCCCGTGCATAAGGTGACCGTCCTACCCCTAACCCATGCAATGAAGTAAATGTACTCCTAACGCATATCTAGCATGCTCAAGTGCAATACAATGCAAAATCTAATGCCAAAAAGCAAAATAATTAATAATACCTGCCACCACATGGTCGGCTGCTGCAAAGTCCTCCACCTGAGCGGCATAAACCCGACCGCTCTGAGCTGGTGGCGGGTGATCAGCAGGGTAAAAAGATGGGGATCCGCTCACTGGAGCATAAGGCCGTTGAGCTGACGACCGTTGCTGAGATACGAAGGGAGCCGAAACTGAAGAAGATGCTGCTGGGGTCGAAAAGGGGCATGAAGCTCGAACATGGCCTGACTGTCCACATTTATAACAACGACCCCACCTCTGATCACAGGTGTGTGACAAATGAGGTCCTCCACAGAATATACATCTGTCTCTATCGCGAAGCCGTGGCTGTCCCGACTGCTGCTGCTGCTGATGTTGCGGGGGTCTCTGGGATCCACCAGGCCCTCGCTGCTCCGAACGTCCACGGCCCGTGAACTGAGGCGGTGGCGGTCGGGGCGGCCTCCAGGAACTGGCCTGTCCCCCGTCGTGCTGTGCTGGCCGCTTTTTGTCAGAACTCTGAGCGACCAAGCCCCCACGTCTGGCAATGACGTGGTCTCCCCTTTCAACCCACTGTGCATGCTCTGCTGCCTCCTCCAAGGTCTGCAGCCGCTGAGCGTGCACCAAAGTATAGGTTTCTGGGCGCAGGCCCGACTCAAAGAGCTCCACCTGGTGCGGTCCGTCCCTGGCGACATAGGGTACGCAGTTGAGCAACCGCCTGAACTCCTGAAAGTAGTCCAATGCTGTCCGGTCGCCTTGTTGAAGATTCTTCAAATCATCTTCTAGCTTTTTCTTCACACTTGTGGAAAAGTACGTATCCAGAATCATCTTCTTAAACTCTGCCCAGGGTAGCTGTCGAGTGATCCGAAACTCCAGGGGCTCCACCCGACGCCACCATGCATCAGCATCCCCGTCTAAACAGTGTACAGCCATATGTACCCTGTACTTCTGGTCTATGAAGAAGTCCCGGAATAACTTCTCCATTGACGAAAGCCAAGTCCCAATCTCCCAAGGCTTAGTATCCCGCCCTGAAAACCTGGGCGGTCCCCGCTTACAGAACTGAGTAAGTTTGTCAGCAAACTCCTGCTCTTCTGCAGGAGTCAATGGCCGGATTGCTCCCTGAGCAACAGGGGATGCCGTGGTCACCGGTCCAACTGGGGGAGCCACAGCAGGGGATGGTGGTACGGGAGAACTCTCTGGGGTGCAACAACAGGCTGCGCCCTCTGCTCTAACATCTGCGTCAGTCGACCCATAGCCTCCTCCTGACGCCGAATAGCCTCTGACATCTGGGCCATCTGAGCCTGTAGTTCTTGCACCTCACTCTGCTGGCCCTGCTCGGACTCCTCCGGCTCGGGCTCAGAGGAAGAAGGCTGCGAACGCGTCAACATTCTACGTTGCGGAGGCATCCTACCACAAGAAACCACACTCAGTATCATCACCCCACACGACCCAATCCAGCGAAAGTTAAAGACATTCTCCTATTTCTGTGACTTTATGTTGTCTGCAGCCAACATAACAGTCTACCAGAAGTAGGCTATGTCGATCCCTCTTCCTTTATTGGATGAGTCAAATAACCCAACCACCAACTTTCGCCTAAGAACAGCACGTCTCTCACGCCCTATCATCCTAGGGTCTGCCAAAAGCCTAGGGTTTCCTAAGTCCCAACTGACCTATCCCTAAGCTCTGATACCAACTTAATCTGTCACGCCCCGAAACCCGGGCTCGTCTACAGATCCGCCGTGCCCACGGAATTTTCCGCGTACACGAAGCGCTGGTAACCTGCTCAGATATAATCTAACAATAAAAGAGCATAATACAGAGCTGAAATAGAAGAACCACATAGTATCTCAGACTGGGACTACAAATAAACTGTAATAAGTACAATAATCTCCCAGCTCACCAAAATAGTACAACCAGCTGGCTAACGCCAGACCCAAAATAAAAGGAGAATACCACAGTCTGAGTGAAGGGTACAGTATCTATCTACAGCTCTCAGTCTCCCAGGAGATCTATCTATTCAGCGATCCCCTTACCTCGATCAGCTGCCGATGGCCTAGCAGCTCCCGCAGATGACTCTGCAAAATAAAGGAGAAGAAAGAAACAGAAAATAACAATAGGGGTGAGAACTACCAGATAAACCAATAGCCTCCCCTAGTGGGTAAAGCCTCAACTTTGACGCACCCACTAGGACTACTAGAGGCAAAAGGGGAAGTGGTAAGATAAGTAAGGTACTGAAACAGTAAAACTACCACTACTATGCCTCTACTGCGGTACTGGCTATCAAAACTGTATGCATGCATCAGTAAACAGAACTGTCCAAAATAACCCAATCCGTCATCTGATCCACGATCGGTACTGCCTGCTCCGCTCTCATCATCGGGCAAAAATCCGCGCCGACGTGATAGCAAAACTGTCAATAACTGTCTGGCCCCAGCCTCTAGAGTGGAACTCGAGGGGAGCGACCCACACGAGTAAAGCACCACCGGGCAATAACCGCGCCGGTATGATAAGTATCAAAAGCAGGACTGGATCATGACTATGATCAAAGTGGAAAAAGCCATCCACTAAAGAAAAGCCTGATCTAATGCCATAGTGCTCAATAAGTGGGAAACATCATCCACTAGAGGAAACCCAATCCCCAGCTAATGCAAAATAAACCAGACTCAACCCTATCTGATGCAAGGACAAACATCTGGTCGACCGCCTACTGTCCGCGGTCACCGTAATACCCCACAAGTCCACAATCTAATGCAATCTTGACTACACTATCCCAAACCCCTGCTCATACTTGAGCAACAAGCATCTGGATGCAAAGGACAACAATGAAACATGTTCAAATCCCAATATGATAGTGTAGCAATGAATAGTGGCCTTACCTGATGTCCGGGCATGCATGCAACTGTCTTTATTTTTAAAAGTTGTAAAATAGTGTCAAAGGTTAAAACAATTGATTTACTGAATAAAAGTCATTTGCATGCGAGATCATAGCCTTTGTCTCAATCACAGTGTCCCAATATAAGTCATCATATCATTTGTGGGGTTATATTAAATTTTAGGGGAGTTTGTCCCAGCGGTCCTTGTCATTTGTCATATTAATTTGTCCCAATAGTTCTCATTAATTGTCCTGTTAGTTGTCCCAATGGTTCTCATTAATTGTCATATTAGTATGTCCCAATGGTTCTCATCAATTGTCCTGTTAGTTTGTCCTGTTAGTTTGTCCCAATGGTTCTCATTAATTGTCACATTATTTTAGGGGATTTCTAGTAATCCCAGTGAGCTTGTCAAAAATGAGGTAAGCAACAACCGCCCACCTCGAGCAGCTCAAACCACACCCCAGGTAGTCTCCTGGGTGTCCACAGTCCTCAAATCCTGCAAAACAACGCTCCCGGTATAAATACAAATCTCAAAAAGTACATTATTTGCTGTTTTTCAGACAGCACGGGAAAAGAGGAGTTTTTCACCTCTAAAATGAGCTCCTAAAATCCCAGAAAAATCACGGTTGCGTTCCTCGCGAAGAGTAGATCAAAATCGACTCTTTGAACGCCTCGATCTGATGCTCCTACGCCAAGATAAAAATCGGAGAAGTCGGTGCTGTCCAAAAATTACCACAGTAAAAAGGGGGGTCAAAGAGGACTCGGGAAACGTGCCAAAAGTACGAAACGGAGCAAAATGATCAACACGGAAATCGAAGCCCTACCTCTTACGGTCGCGCTGTCGCAAAAATCGTCCAAAAATTCCACCTGGTTAGCCCGCAGTGAATTTTCGACGGAACTGCGACGGGAAATGGGCCTAAAAGGAAAATCGTCGCAGTGCGCCGCGTCGCAGATATCTCACTATCTGTAACTCCTAAAATCCTGAGATTGTAGAGAGAGAGAGAGAGAGAGAGAGAGGAAAAACTTTTGTATAGAACACTTTCTCTGATTCTCTCTCTAAGGCGCGCAAAACGAGGTGCAAAGAGAGGGGGTGGGGTTCCCTATTTATAATGGGCCAAAGGGAATATTCCCACACGGGATCGGATCCGAACAGGAAACACCGAAACGGGCCAACCGTATTGCGCCACGCGTTGCCCAAACAGGAAACAGCCGGTGCAAGGGCCACTGGGATTCTGCCACGTGTCCACGTGGTGCACGTGGTTGCTCCGCGCTCCGGGTTTTCCGAAAAATGTCGGCCAATAGGATGCTGCCACGTGTCAACCATCCAGAAGCTTCTAGAAGCCGGCCAGCCAATGGGGAACTGCCACGTGGCACTGGAACTTTCGGTGCACCCGGTGCACGAGCAGCCGTGGACCGCGCACCAGCGCCCCCTGCCCGAGCCTGCCCGCGCCTGCCCGCGCCTGCCCGCGCCTGCCCGCGCTGCCCGCGCCGCGCGCCTCCGCGCTCCGCCGCTGCCCCGCCGCTGCGCCGCTGCCCGCCGCCGTGCGCCGCCGCCCACCGCCGCTCGCCGGCGGCCGCCGCCGGCCGGAACAGTAATTCCGGCCGGCGGTTACTGTTCCGGTGAACAGTACCAAGTGCCGAAAAAATAAAGCGAATATACCGTTTCGACCGTTTTCGCATGCTGAGTCCAAATACGACATCCGTTTCGCCAAATTCTCATCCGAAATTTTGCCGAAAGCTCCCGAAAATTCCCGTTTGCTCCGATTTTCGCGCAGAGTCTATTAAAAATATCCAATTTCAATTCTACAAGCTTCGATGCACTGTACAAGCTCCCCGCAGTCACTGTTTAGTGTTGTACAGTTCCTGCGGGAGTCCGGATCATCACAGGACCGGAGCACATGGAGGTTTTGCTGAGGTCCTTGTGAGGCTGCTGCGAGCTTCGGCGGAGTTATGGGATGCTTGACAGGATGCGCGCGCGCGAGGGCATTTTCGACAGATTGTGTGTTCGACGCTACACCGACTTCGGCTTGGCCTACGAAAAGCATTCCAGGTGGGTTGGAATTTCTCCGAAATGTATGGAATGCCCTTTAAAGCTTCTATAAGCATGTTGATCATATTTAGTTTATCTGTTTTTATGCTTAATAAATCTGATAGTTGCCTAGACAATTGTAGGAATACTTTCTTGAGCCCCTATTATTTTTAGCATGATCTAGAGGTGCCTAGACACTAGACTGCATGATTATTTTGCATCGGATTGGCATCTGAACCGTTTTAAAAATCGTCAGACATGTTTTTATGAAAATTCGAGCTTTGAAAAATATTTTTAAACAATGAGATCACCCAGAGGGGTTGAGTTGGTTCAGATTGCATGTACGCTCATGCCAGAGGGCCGAGCGGATTTTTAGTGCATTGTGTGTTGAGTTTCTAGTGTCATGAGAGTTGCACTTCCTTGTTGGGATTGATGAGTTTATTCTAGATCATGGGTTGTGTTTCTGATTTAGTGGTGGAGGTGGTTCTCCCACTTAGCTTTGAGAGTTTTGGGGTTCTGGCAGATCGAGTCGTGGAGGTTTTCCGACTCAGCCATGGGTCGTGCATTATCAGATTGAGTCGTTGAGGGTTCTCCGACATAGCTGTGAGTGTTTGGGCTTTTCCTGTTTGAGCCGTGGTTCTTTTTCTGACTGAGTTGTGCTTTTGAGCTTTGAGATACCGATCTGTTTGACCGTGGATCATAGCCTGCATGTGCTGGTTATTGAGACAGTTGAGACTGATGAGATACTTGAGCTCGGTGGGGTCGCTCCCCTCGAGTTACGCCCCGGGTGCGTGTTGATGATGCGACTAGTTGATACACTAGAGTTCGCTTGAAATTGAGATAGTCCGTGTGGGACGCCCTACGTAAGTCCCCTCCCAGTGTGGATGAGGTGGCAGCGCAGGGTTGACTGGACCCTATGAGGCAGTCATTGAGATTGGGTGATATGAGAGAGTGATTGCCTAGCATGTTCTTAGATGAGTTTTCTTTTGAGCATGATACGTGAGGCATGTTAGCAGTAGCGAGTGTATGCATATTTCATCTTTAGTAGAGTTTCTTGAGCATGATGATTGAGACATAGTAGCTATAGTTTCTTTCAGCTTTTACTTATCTATCTGCATACCTATTCGTTGTGCCTCCAGTAGATTTAGTGGGCATACCGTGGATATTGGTGACGGTATCCACTGAGATCTACCTTCTGCAGTAGATCTCACACCCGCTGCGGTGACAGGTTCCTGAGGTAGCTGTTCCTGCTTGGTTCGCGCGAAGACAGCAGATCGAGGTGAGGACGTGGCCTATTAGTTCCTTACCAGCATTGAGAGTCTGAGTTTGATGTACCCAGTATATTTTATGTTTCCACTTTTGTACTGGACATTATGAGAGATCTGTGAGGATTGCACTTGTATTGTTCTTAGTGAGACTATGTATTTTGAGGATTTATGTACTTAGTGGAGATTATTTTATCATCAGATGTTCAGTGTTATTCTATAGCTTTTGGTTTTTAGTTTCTGCTCTGATACACGTTTTATCTATAGATCTCTTGCAGGGTAGATGCTTCGTCTGTGCGCCAGTTTTTCGTACAGATGGCGGATCTGTTGGCGAGCCCGGGTCGCAGTTTCGACCCCGGGGCGTGATAGATTAGGGTGGTATCAGAGCCTAGGAATATAGGTCGTTGAGGACTTACAAACCCTAGGCTATTGGTTGGACAGTAGGATGACCGTCGTGAGAGACGTGACTTTTGCTAGAGTCCTGATTGAGTTTGTACCTCCCCCAGAGGATTGGGGTGAGTGATCTTACATATTATTTCTCTAAAGATGATTATGTTGGCTACAGACAACATAATGCTTTAGAATGGGTAACATGTTCTAGACTTTCGCTTGATTGGGTCGAGAGAGTTCTTGGTCCTAATGTTTGTTCTATTGCAGATGTCTTTGGTGCCTCCGAGTCGCCGTGCAGCGGCGAGGGCGTGTTTGACCTTGGATGAGGAGCCCGAACAGCGGGAGGCTGAATGGATAGAGCAGAGTGAGGACCGTGAGTTGCAAGCCAGGTAGCTCAGTTGTTTGAGGCGACGCGGCACCAGGAAGAGAACATGGAGCGCGTGGTGTGCATGCTTGAGCAGAGAGTATCTCTCGGAGTATCGCCAGTAGTACCTCCGGCCGCGACATCGTCGACTTCGACCCTGATCGCACTGTGAGTAGTACAGGAGCAGCGAGAGTTTGCTGAATGGTCATTGTACATCCACCAGTTCCATCCCCTACAGATTTCGGGGCAGAGTTTGGAGCCTTGGGAGGCCGAGAACTGGATTGCTGCTTTGGGAAAGTCGTTTGAGGACTTGTTCATCCAGGAAAAGCATCAGGTGCACTTGGTTGCGCACTTTTGGATAAGGACGCCGAGAGAGTGTGGCGTCAAGTTCGTCCTGTTGGACCACCAAGAGCGTAGCTAAGGACTTGGAGCGAGTGTCGTGCTTTGCTGTTCGAGGCCTTCTTCCGACAGCGTAAAGCAGCAACTGGAAGGAGATTTGAGGTACCGGTAGCAAGTGAGTTGACCTCTTCAGGATTGTGTTCGCGAGTGTCTGCGACGGCTGAGCAGTGTGCCCCATATCGCCAGGATGAGGCCAGAAGGTTGAGCTTGATTGAGAGGGGACTGCTTTGAGAGGTCTACCACCTTGAGCATTCTCGGCGAGCGCCGACTTTAGATGCAGCGATTGTGCATGCTCGATGGACTGATCGAGGATCAGTGATCATGTCCGAGAGAGGACGGAGAGCGAGGGACTAGCTCCAGAGAGAGACATCCAATACCGTCTTATTTTGGGACAGTCTAGTGGATCGAGGTCGCCGTGAATCCAGTCACAGGATCATGAGTCTCAGAGGAGACAGAGACCAGGAGGTTCTCAACAGTTGAGGCACCAGCAGTAGTATCAGGATGAGAGTGTCATTGCGGTGGGCCGCATTCATCGCCTTGGAGTGACCTCATGAGGAGGCTGTGTTTTTCTTGTGGATAGTCAGCACAATTTTCAGCCAGAGTGTCCCAGAATAGTGCTCTTGGAATTGCCGCTTGCGACGGCACCCCACTACCTCTTCAGGATGAAGAGGTTCATCCGACTTACCGGTAGGCTGATAGAGCCGTGATGCCGAGACAGATTGAGCGATGGCCACCAGCATTTAGTGGATGAGTTGTGCAGCCGGTTAGAGGACGCCAAGATGGTGGATCGCGTCTTACCAGGTATGGTTTTCCTTGCGGTCATCGGAGTTAGAGCCTGGTTGATGCCGACACTGCTTGTGTGTATTTTAGTAGAGTAGAGGTAGCTTCGTGTGGGCCAGAGATAGGACTGTTGGCTTGTGTACGCGAGGATCAGGTTCCAGATCACGTATAGCACATGGATGAGTGTTGCCAGTCTTGCCCAGTGCAGTTAGGACCTTGGACTTGAGCATCGGGTTGTTAGTCCTACATCAGTTTAGAGATGATGTTATGAGGATGGATAGGGATCGGTTATCCCAATGTTATGCTATCATGGATTGTTGAGTGTGGATATTGGCCCTCTGTGGACTTGGTAAGGAGGAGTGTGTTTTTAGAGGATGCTAGAGCGCGACAGAGGTTGTGACGTGATCGTATCGCTTTGCGAGCGACCGTAGAGGAGGTGCTTACGGCGGCACCGGGACTAAGGAATATCTTTACCACCCGTGTGATCCCGAGTGAGAGTCTACCAGATCTGATTTTGAAGCCACCGTTCAATGAGATTGAGATCGAGATAGTGATCGACGTGGTTTTGGAAACTGCACCGACTTCGGCAGCACCTCTTGGAGTATCACCTGTGAGATAGAGAGAGAGAGCTAATAGCGCAGTTGCGGGATTTGATGGATCGAGAGGTCTGTGTGACCCAGTACCACGTCGTGGGGATACGACAGTGAGGATCCGAGAAATTGATTTTGGATATGATGCCACACCGTTGATACACGGTGGTGATGCCATGCCATTGGTACACGGCAGTGATGCCACGTTGTGAGTGCACAACGGTGAGGGTTCTATGATGGTTAGAGCACAAACAGGGTTGGATTGTATTTCGGCAGATGCCCTTTTCCGAGATTTGGTAGCGCTATGGAGCCTTTTCCTGAGGGCTGTGCCCAGACAGTGTTCTGAACCCGATAGGGACATTTTGAGCTTACAGCAAAGTCAAGTGGATTGACTAAGGCCCTGCGGCCTTCTGGATTTGAGGAATTGTGTGTTCCAGTGGTACGTGGGCCGGGCTGTTGTACCGGCGTGAGTTTGAGCTCTACACCGAGTTGGCATACTAGTTGTTGAGCTTGATTTATACAGGGCCGGCTGATTTGATTATATTTGGATTGGTTTTCGAGGTGACATAGAGCATGAGGAGCACTTGAGGATAGTGCTGTAACTTCTATGAGAAGAAGCTGTTTGCCAAGTTGAGAGAAATTATGCTTTGGCTTTGGAAGGTTTTGTGGCTAGGCCATGTATTTGCAGCTGCAGAAGTGACAGAGGACCCAACGAAGAGTGATGCCGTTGGGAATTAGCCTATGCCTATGTTAGTGACAGAGGTCAGAAGCTCTTGGACTATGCAAAGCCAGCGAAGCTTGGAAGAGGCAAAGCTGAGGAGGATACCCGCATTGATATTGATGTTGCCCGTGATAGAGAGAGCTTGGAGTTATCCATAGACCCTTGAACCTGAAGTACTTGGTTACTCAGGATGATTTTGGTTGAGGCAACGCCGGTGGATAGAGTTATCAAGTTGTATGAATGGTATACTATAGTATTATCCCGACGAGGACATTATGATCAGTATGGCTTGGTTAGGCGAGCAGTGCAACCTTAGAATGAGGTGTTCGATCAGTGGTCGCCACTTTTGGAACTTGGAATTGAGAGCTAAGGGTAGAGCGTGGCTTCCAAGGTTGAACTCCTTCCCCTGTGGATGGATGTGAGTGATATATTTGTGGTACTTGAGCATTTTAGTTGCTAAGGAGCAACGGAGATTATATGCCAATTGGAGGCTTGAAGCTCGGATTGGAGACCATGATCTGTGTGACCACTATCCGCAGGGATATGTAGATCCGTGTTATGCGGGGAGCTTGATCCACGAGTATTTATCTGGCTGGAGTATGATTATGTGATCACCCGCATGTGTTGGATTTCTTTTTCCTGGGATTTGGACGAGGATTTTGGTTATCGGTAGCAGCCAATGCAGGTTCTTGCTTGTGAGACAGAAGAATTATGCAGTTGGGTTATACCTTGAGTGAGGGTTCAGTGGAGCCATTATGATGAATGAGTTAGGCCATTCGAGAGCCTGAGGATGAGTTCAGTCCTCCTATCCCCATTTGATTGAGACATCCTCCTGAGTTACGGATTTATTCTGGTTTTGAGGACGAAACCTTTTTAAAGGAGGGGAGAGTGTAGAGTTCCGGGATTTTGTAGAGTGCACCGACCTCGCAGGATGGCGTGGTGCGGGGGAATCACTTGAGCGAGTTCCATTTGGATTTACAGATGAGTTCGGATTATTTTGGATCGACGCAGAATCCTTTGGGAAGAAAAGTGAGTTAGTGGCGTCGAACTTGGAAGCCCAGTTTGAATAGCGATTTCGAGGCATTGTGTACTTGTAGAGTACTTTATGAGTATTGGATTGGATAGAGAATCGACTCCGCGGTTGTGCACAGAAAATTTGGAAGTGTTGGAACACGTGTATTTTCAGGTTACAGCGGAGTTCGGGTGGTTTCGGACTGATGCGGAGGCCCCGAAGGGGAAAATTGAGTTGGAGCTGGCAATTAAAGGATTTAAGTAATTATTTGTAACTCGCTTTGGAGTTGAGAAAAGAAATGAGAAAAGAATCCAAGTAAGGTTTTTCTTATGAGAGCACCGGATTATTGGATTGAGCGCGCCGACTCCACCGATGAGCTTTTTGAGTGGGGAAAAGCTTGGAACATGTGTATTTTGTGTTTACAGTGAGGTTCGGGAGACTTCGGAGTGGTGCGAAAGCTCCCGAGGCAATAAGTGAGTTGTCGGCAACGATTGGAAGCTTCAGATTTCGGAGTTCTGCATTTGGGGTGCTTTAGTTTCGGAACTGGGGCTTGAGTTCCGAAACTGAGCACTGTGTTTCGGAACTCAAGTTCTAGTTCTGGAACTAATGTAGTTAGTACCGGTACCCCATTATGAGTACCGGTACACAGTGCCCCTGGGAGCCAGAATTAAGCTATTTCAGATATTTTGAGTGAGGGCATTTTGGTCATTTCATCTCCTACTGTTCTTCTCCTTTGCTACCCTCTATATATGAGCCCCTGCTTCTCCACGACAGGGAAAAGAGAAGAAAAAAAAGAGAGAGAAAGCAAGGAAATGAGAGAAGAAGGAGAAGGAAAAGAAGTAAATTGTGGTGCTTGTGGTCTGTGCTTGGAGCTGGACGGAACCGCGCGCGCGTCGGCTGTACACGAGGTAGGTTGGCAGATTTTTGTAGTTGGTTTTGGATTTCCTTAGATGGATTTGGTGATGGATTTTGATGAACCTTTAAGCTTAATTGGATTATTTTTTCCATCTTTTGCTTTGTTGCTGCGAGCTTGGGATTTTCGTTGCGCGGAGTCGAAGCATGCGTGCGTACGTGCGTGAGTGTGTGTGCGTGCTGTGGGTTGGCCGCGGAGAGGACCGGAGCGCATGGAGGTTTTGCTGAGATCCTTGTGAGGCTGCTGTGAGCTTCGGCGGAGTTATGGGATGCTTGACAGGGTGCGCGCGCGCGAGGGCATTTTCGACAGATTGTGAGTTCGGCGCTACACCGACTTCGGCTTGGCCTACGGAAAGCATTCCAGGTGGGTTGGAATTTCTCCGAAATGTATGGAATGCCCTTTAAAGCTTCTGTAAGCATGTTGATCATATTTAGTTTATCTGTTTTTATGCTTAATAAATCTGATAGTTGCCTAGAAAATTTCAGGAATACTTTCTTGAGCCCCTGTTACTTTTAGCATGATCTAGATGTGCCTAGACACTAGACTGCATGATTATTTTGCATCGGATTGGCATCTGAACCGTTTTAAAAATCGTCAAACATGTTTTTATGAAAAATCGGGCTTTGAAAAATATTTTATATAATGAGATCACCCAAAGGGGTTGAGTTGGTTCAGATTGCATGTATGCTTGTGCCAGAGGGCCGAGCGGATTTTTAGTGCATTGTGTGTTGAGTTTCTAGTGTCATGAGAGTTGCACTTCCTTGTTGGGATTGATGAGTTTATTCTAGATCATGGGTCGTGTTTCTGATTTAGTGGTAGAGGTGGTTCTCCCACTTAGCTTTGAGAGTTTTGGGGTTCTGGCAGATCGAGTCGTGGAGGTTTCCCGACTCAGCTATGGGTCGTGCATTATCAGATTGAGTCGTTGAGGGTTCTCCGACATAGCTGTGACAGTGTTTGGGCTTTTCCTGCTTGAGTCGTGGTTTTTTTTCCGACTGAGTTATGCTTTTGAGCTTTGAGATACCGATCTGTTTGATCGTGGATCATAGCCTGCATGTGCCGCTTATTGAGACAGTTGAGACTGATGAGATACTTGAGCTCGGTGGGGTCGCTCCCCTCGAGTTACGCCCCGGGTGCGTGTTGATGATGCGACTAGTTGATACACTAGAGTTCGCTTGAGATTGAGATAGTCCGTGTGGGACACCCTATGTAAGTCCCGTCCTAGTGTGGATGAGGTGGCAGTAGGTTTGGCGCAAGCTTGACTGTACCCTATGAGGCAGTCATTGAGATTGGGTGATATGAGAGAGTGATTGCATAGCATGTTCTTAGATGAGTTTTCCTTTGAGCATGATACCTGAGGCATGTTAGCAGTAGCGAGTGTATGCATATTTGATCTTTAGTAGAGTTTCTTGAGCATGATGATTGAGACATAGTAGATATAGTTTCTTTTAGCTTTTATCTATCTATCTGCATACCTATCTGTTGTGCCTCCAGTAGACTTAGTGGGCATACCGTGGGTATTGGTGACGGTACCCACTGAGATCTACCTCCTGCAGTAGATCTCACACCCGCTGCGGTGACAGGTTCCTGAGGTAGCTATTCCGGCTTGGTTCGCGCGGAGACAACAGATCGAGATGAGGACGTGGCAGATTTGTTCCTTACCAGCATTGAGAGTCTGAGGTAGATGTACCCAGTATATTTTATGTTTCCACTTTTGTACTGGACATTATGAGAGATCTGTGAGGATTGCACTTGTATTGTTCTTAGTGACACTATGTGTTTTGAGGATTTATGTACTTAGTGGAGATTATTTTATCATCAGATGTTCAGTGTTATTCTATAGCTTTTGGTTTTTAGTTTCTGCTCTGATACATGTTTTAGCTATAGATATCTTGCAGTGTAGACGCTTCGTCTGTGCGGTAGTTTTCTGTACAGATGGCGGATCTGTTGGCGAGCCCGGGTCGCAGTTTCGACCCCGGGGCGTGACAGTTCCACTTCTTGAGCATTTTGATAGAGGCATAGTAGCTGTAGAGTTATTTTCCAGCTCTTTTCTTTTCAGTATTGTATTTATTACTTTATGCCTTTAGTAGACTTAGTGGGCAGACCGTCGGGCTTGTTGGCGGTACCCACTGAGAATTACTGTGGGATGTAGTTCTCACACCCGCCGTGGTGACTTTTTCCCTGGGACCTCTACTCCAGTTCCTGCTGCTCCAGTTGCTGATCCTGCTGATCGAGGTAAGGGAGTCATGAGCTAGATGCCTACTAGTCTTCTTCCAGTGAGAGTAGATGTACCCTTTTGGTGATGTACTAGTACTGCCAGTGATTGTGAGATGTATCATGTACTTTTTACTTTTGAGAGTTTTAGTTTTTGGAGAGACTTTTGTATTGTGAGGACCTGGCATGTACTATTTGAGGAGTTGTATATATTTATTTCAGCAGTTTACTTTTCAGCTCTGATATCTGTATAGCTTTAGTATCCATCTTTTGCAGGTTAGACGCTTCGTCTATACGGGGCTTCCAGTATGCACGGCGGATCTGTTGGCGGGCCCGGGTCGCAGTTTCGACCCCGGGGCGTGACATGGACTATGTGGATGGATAGTGGTCTTGTGGATTTGGTTTTATTATCGTATGATTACAGGTGGAATGTGGAGGTTTTCAAAATGGTAAAATGATTGCGAAATTTGTTTTCAAAACTGAGTGTCGAGTAGCCACTGTTTTAAAACCTTGTGGCTTTATCCTTTCAACTTGGAGTATGCCGTGTGGGCGATATTCTTATGTATGAATCAAAAGACTAGCTTATCTCTTTATTTAGCACTTGGTGTATGGAAAACTGGTTGTGGTTGATGTATGTTTTTATGCGATGCCATACATATATAGGGGAGACTCTGTCCGGTTGTGTAGAGGGATCTTATATATGTGGCGGTCTGAGCACGTTGCCGGGAGAAAAGACTTTCAAGAAAAAATATATGGGCGTTTTTCGCTGTTTCAGACCTCTCCCGGGGCATGACACTAAGTGTACTAGAGGCATAAAGTAACAAATATGGTTGTAGTGGCCCAGACTTTTGTGTGGCTTTTCCCCTGTGTTCCGTGGTGTGAGACACCTATTATTAGTGTCGTGCCCGTAACGCGTCAAATGGACGTGTTGGATGGACTCAGCGAGGTTTTGGATTAGGCCTATCTTTCAACTGCTTTTGCCGAATTTTAAAAGGGGTTTCAGGGTAATCGGAAGCCGAATTTGGATTCAGCGCGAAAAAGCGCTTGAAAATAGCTATTTACTTGTATTTTTTCTGAGCCCGGATGCTAAAAAACGGACACCCTGAAGTTTTCTGAGGATTCGGGTGCATGCGGTGGCCGTGGATCGGCTAGGTGCCACGTGGCGGCCTGGGATTGGTCGGCTCACGTGGCGCGGTCCACGGGGTGGCACGGCGGTTGCTTAGGGCGGGGGACACGTGGGGTGCCCGGAGTGGTCGGCGCACGCGGCGCGGTCCACGAAACCCGCGCGGGTGCATGGACCGGGCGGGGGGCACGTGGCAGTAACGGGTTGGCGGGCTCACGTAGGCGTGGTCCATGGTGGCGAACGGGAGCGCCTCAGGGTGCGTGCGTGGTAGGGTGGCAGGCGAAGGGGCAGGGCGCGCGTGGGCGCGGTTGGGGGCAGGCCACGTAGTGCCCTGCTATTCGCGGGTGCCACCTACCCCTTTGACCGGGAGCGGGCCACCCGGCAGCTTCCGGGCGCGCTTGCACACGCTGTCCCGTGTTCGGGACACGTGTCAAACGCGGGTAGATTCGGGTGCTGGTCGGATGGCTCCCGGGATCCCATTTTGTGTGCCCGAAAGATTCGGGCGCCCGGTTTCTCGGCCAGAAAGTGGATTGGGCCCATTTTTCGGGCTGGGCCTATAAATGGCCCCCATCCTGCAGCATGTATCCATTTTTCTGGGCTTTTTCTCAGAGGGCTTTCTACAAGGGACTTCTTCACCACTTTCATCTGCACTTTGTGAAGGAGTTCTAGGATTTTTGGAGGCCGCGACTTCGACGTCTACAGCGATTCGGTGCACTTCGACGTTCCTTCTTCGACGGCCTTTTTCATCGCATTTCGGTCCGGGGGCTCCCCTAGGCAACCCCGAAGGAGTTTTCGGGTGATTCTTGCCTGTGTTTCCATGACAGATAGGGCTACATTTCTTGTATTTATGGCTTCCCTCTATTCCAAGCTTTTCCTAGGTTTTACGGATCATCTTTTGACCTTTTTTTCTGCGGTGGATTTTTGGACAGCGGAGGGGTTTTTGTGGGATTTCTCGACCCACGGGTGTCGGAATGAGGAGTGCAAGTACTTGATTTGCATCTAATCATCGCGAGGAACGCCATCACGATTTTTTTGGGATTTTTGGAGGTTACTTCGAAGGTGATAATTCCACTTTTTCTGGACTGAATGCTGCAGATTGATGATCGTGGAAAGTTTTGGCTCACAGCGGTGTTTTAATTATATCTTGACCTACAGGTGTCAGAACGGGACGTGTGAGTACTCAATTTGCATCTACTCATCGCGTGGATCGCAGCGGTTATTTTTTTGGAATTTTTTGAGGTCATCTCGCAGGTGAAAATTAACCAACTTCTGGACTGGTTGTGCGGACAGTGGCATTATGTGGATTATCGGATTTATTGTGCACCATATTGTTTGTTGTTGCAGTTTTCGCGGTGAGTCGGGGTTTTCCTTGAGGGAGGGCGAGTTTGGATCTGTGCTTTGCGTGCTTTGCGATTGAGGTGGGTGGTTGTTGTGTACCTCTATTTCGACATGCTCACTAAGATTATTAGAGAGATCTCTCTCGTGCTAGGAGTATTAATTAGTACTTGTGGTTGGAATTTATGTATACTTGTATGGATATATTGTTAGCTATGTTAGCACATAACCTTGCATGTGGAATTGATTATTATATTGGGACAAAGTGATTTATCCTGTTAGTGGGTACTACTTGAGGATTTTTGGACATGCATAGGTGGATGGTTCATGTGAGGGTGAGTAGTGGTTTATGTGAGATTCATGATTGTACTACTCTTTATTTTTCTTTCCAAATGAGAACACTTGTATGCTTGTATGGACATCTAGATAGGCCATCTTTTACTGCTACACTATCATGTTGGAATCTGACTTAGGAGAAACCATGATTGTTCTTTTTTCCTTTCTTTCTAGACTCTAGATACATGTTGCTCGGGTTCGAGCAAGGATTTGGGATAGTGTAGCCGGGGCCTGGATTGTGGAGTATTGCGGCAACCACGAATATTGGGTGGTTGACCTGATGTCGGTTGTTGGACTTGATTGTGGATTGTGGGGTATTGCGGCAACCGCGGATAATGGGCGGTTGACCGGATGTTTACTTATGCATCAGATTGGGTATCGGGGTTTCTTTAGTAGAGAGATTTGTCCCACTTGAGCATAGTAGTGATCAAGTCCTGCTTTTATGATACTTGTGACATGGTTACTCTACTGGTGTGGGTAGCTCCCCTTGAGTTTCGCTTCGAAGTGTATAGTGGTACCAGATAAGTACCGGACAGTTATTGAGTTTTTGCTATCACATCGGCGCGGCTTTACTTGCCCGATGATGAGGGCGCCCATTTCTACTAAATCCTGTTGTGCCTTTGGATTGTCTTTTGTTTTTTTATCAAGATTCAATAGAGTGCCAGCAAAATTATCAAACACGTTTTTCTGTATATGCATCACATCTAAATTATGGCGCAACAAATTAAATTGCCAATATGGTAATTCAAAAAAAATGCTTTTCTTTTTCCACCACCTCAATGCGCCAATGGGTTCTGTATTATCGTTTCTCATTCGTCTCTTACACTACAAAGAGCAAGTCTCACATTGCGAGAATCAGAGGAGAAATCTGCATATCGTTCATCGAATGCCTTCCACGCTTCACCATCTGCAGGATGTCTCAGTAGCCCATCCTTCTTACGACCCTCGGTGTGCCATCTCATATCATTTGATGTTTTGGTTGAGGCAAAAAGCCTTTGCAGCCTTGGTATAAGTGGAAAATATCGTAAAATTTTTGCTGGAATCTTTCTCTTTTGTTTTGGTATTGCATGTGTATTAGAAGTATTTTCTTCACTATTTGAAACATGATCTTTTTCCATATTAGTATGTTTCCAACGGGAGGTCCCATAAACATCGCAGACTTCTTGATTTAGTTTATCACCTCGAAATAACATACAATCATTTGGACAACAATGAATCTTCTCATAACTTAGACCTAAGGTTTTAATAATTTTTTTTGCTTCATAAGAAGAACGAGGTAATGCAGTACCTTCAGGAAATGCATCAGCCAATATCTCCAGTAACATGCTAAATGACTTTCCCGACCAACCATTTAGGCATTTCAAATGAAACAAATGGAGTATAAAAGATAGTTTTGAAAATGTCTTGCATCCTGGATATAATTCTTCATTTGTATCTTCTAATAGTTTGTGAAAATCATGATTTTCATTAGTACCTTCACTAGATTGTTCGGGGTTCGACCTTCCATCAATTTCATTAATTGGTATATCTGTTTCACTGGTTGGTACACTGGTTAAGCCAATGGCATCATGTAAAAGTGCATGTATGTCATCTGATCTTCTAAAATTTTGGGTCATAGGGATGCACTCTTCCACTTGTAAGATTTCTTGGACATGTAAAGACTGAGAAGTTGAAGAAGAGCTGGCAACATTAATTGAGGAAGGCTCTTCTCCATGGCAAACCCATCTAGTATATCCACTTAGAAATCCATCACATATCAAGTGTATCTTTGCATCCTCATATGTTTGTAGTGAACAATTAACGTAGCGTACACATGGGCACATTATTTTGCCACTATAGGATGCATTACAGAATGCAAAATCCAAAAATTGTAAGATTCCATTTTTATATGCATCACTATTTCTAGGTTTGGTCATCCAACTTTTATCCATTATAGCAAAACAACTGAAATAACAACAAATATTTTATTCAATATCAATTTGTACTTATGAAGCTAAAAATTAACTTACTAATAATTCTATATCAATAATTTATTACATTTAATATAGTGCAGTATAAAAATAATCAAATCAAGATAATAATAAAAGTATGGATTGCCAAGAGACTTACTCTTAAAGAGTGATTTTCTAATCGTCCTTTTAACACGAACTTGAAGATCCTTTATCCTCGTAGCAATATCCCAACAAGTGTTTGACTAGGTTTGAGCAAAAAAATATATATATATCTATAAGTTCTTACACTTATTCAGCAATTACAAATGAAAAATATAAAAAAAAAATTACTTTTATAGAAAACAGAATAATGAAACAAAAAAATAATAATTAAAGTCATATGCTCGTACTTGGACAAGATGAACTTCGAAAGACGGCCTGCTGATAGGATCACGCGACTACTGCAGCAACCTGTTGTGCATCACAACATTGAGTTCCTACTACTTGAAATTTGATCAAATTAGATTCTAGTTCTAGAAAAAGATCATTTCCTGTCACTATAGAATACATGTATTTGTAGAGCAAGAAGAGAATTGACATCTAATAAGAAGAGAGTTATAAATAGTATAATAACTTTGTTATATGTATTGAATTATTCATGGTACTTGGAATCAATAAAAAATATTGTAATTTTATGGCTTAGTACTCCAAACTCCTCGGCACAAATTCGGTATACAATATAAAGACAAATAGGTATCCAAAGAGAGGCATATACCATGAGAGAAAAAGAAATAAGAACTTAGTAAGTATATAGATATCAAATTAATGTGTACTTCCATATGATATAAGGAATTTGATTCAAGCACATGTTTTAGCAATGTTGTTTTAAGAACTAGGCTTCTTAATTTATAGGATGGTAATATTATTAAGAAATGTCTGGTTGCACTTAATTACTACAGTTATAATTGTATGCATACTAAAATTTGGCATTCAGATCGATAATATATATAATTTAAATACAGCTATAGTAGTAGATAGAAAAAGTAACTTCAAATAAGAGATTAAATTGTCTCTGTAATAATATTTTAAAATTATTTTTTTTCTACATAAAAAATAATCTTATCATCCCATATATAAAATAATAAAATTTTATAAATTTACTTCTCAACTACATATAAGAAAATAAATAATTCACAGCAGCAACATCACTTCAATTTATGCATATAATTTGCACTATATCAGATCTATTAATTAATCTATAAAATTCGGTTAGTTTATATGTCAATATTAAGATCATCTTGATTTTAACGTTACCAAATTTACACGAAAACATAATACTTACAACATTATATTAAAAAATATTATCAAATTTTGTAGCAATAATCTTTCTTGAGAAATCAAAGGTAAAGCAACTTATTAAATAACAACTTAAACAATTAAAATTTAGATAGCAATTCAGTTTTTTTGGGTTAATTTATTAATCCATATTTTTTTTAAAATCAATTTCACTTTATTCAACTACCTATCTTATCAGATTGAAAAGATCTGCAAAGTAGGGTTATATATTAATTAATATTTTTTACATTTGATATCATGCTAACAGGTTATATATTAATTAATATTTTTTACATTTGATATCATGCTAACAGGGACTATCCATGCGCGGGGGTTTAGGGCGGCAGCGCTGCGGGGTGTGCATTCGCGCCGGGTGGGGGGTGGCATGCGCGGGGGGGTGGGGCGGCGCTGCGGGGTGTGCATGCGCGCCGGGGGGGTAGGGCGGCGCTGCGGGGTGTGCATGAGCGCCGGAGGGGGGTGCATGCGCGCTGGAGGGGGGTCGCGCGCGGAGGGGGGGGGGGGTGTGTGGTGGGGCTGGCTGCCCGCGGAAGCGGGGGGCGGGTGGGCTGCGGCCGGGTGAGGGGGGAGGAGAAGAGAGGGAGGGAAGATACCTCAAACGCAGCTGGGGCGGGTGGGCTGTTGTCGCCGACGGGAGAAGGGATGCCGGTGATGCCGCCGACGGGAGAAGGAGGAGGGGAGTGGGAAGGGATAGTGGGTGGCCGGTGTGGGAGGAGCTAGGGTTTTGGGGGGAAATGAGATTTCTTGGTAGAAAAGAAAAGAAAAGAGGGGAAAAGAAAAAAAAGATTAGAAAAAAAAAAAAAAAAATATTACATGTAGAGGCGGTTGTGAAAAACCGCCCCTAAGATGTCCCTATGGTAGAACATAGAGGCGGTTGTTGCAACCGCCTCTACGCAACCGCCTCTACATACGCCTTTTCTTGTAGTGCCGGCGGCAGTAGGAGTTTTTGCTATCACATCGGCGTAGATTTACTTGCTCGATGATGAGGGCGGCAGCAGGCAGTACCGGTTTTTACTGGTAGATAGATTTGGTTTATTTGGACGGTTATGGTTACTGATGCATAGATACTGTTATTTCTTTCGACACTGCATTAGAGGCATAATAGTGGTAGCTTTTCCTTACCAGCAGTCTTTTTGCTTATTCTTTTCCTTTTGCCTCTGGTAGAACTAGTGGGTGCGTCGGAGTTTGAGACTTTACCCACTAAGAGAGGCTACTAGTTCACTAGTAGTTCTCACCCCCATTCTTCTTTTCCTCTTTTCTTCCCCTATGTTCTGCAGAGTCTTCTACGGGAGCTGCTGGGCTTTTAGCGGCGGATCGAGGTGAGAGGACAGCTGAGTAGATAGATCTCCTGGCAGGATGAGAGAGTTTAGCTGGACTTTTGGTGTACCCATTTTACTCAGACTGTTGCACTTTTACTTTTAGGTCTGGCTTTAGCCAGCTGGTTATATTTATTTTGGTGAGCAGGTTGAGACAGATGTATTATTTTTATAAATGTACTGTATTTTACTTCCAGTTTCAGTCTGAGATGTTGTAGTTTTTAGTTCAGCTCTGTTTTTATTGCTCTTTTATTGTATCTCTTATATCTGAGCAAGTTACTAGCATTTCGTGTACGCGAAAAATTCCGTGTGCACGGTGGATCTGTAGACGGGCCCGGGTTCTGGTTTACACCCAGGGCGTGACAGATTAGATGGTATCGGAGATTAGGGATAGGTCAGTTGGGACTTAGGAAACCCTAGGCTTTTGGCGGACCCTAAGATGATAGGGCGTGAGAGACGTGATATTTTGCGAAAGTCGGTGATTTATTTATTTGACTCTTCCTGTGAGTGAAGAGGGATCGACATATTCTATTTCTGTGGGACAATTATGTTGGCTGCAGACAATATAAAGTTACAGAAATAGGGGGATGTCTTTGACTTTCGCTAGATTGGGTCGCAGCAGTTGAGTCTGAGCTGTTTGATTCGGGCTAGATACCCAGATTAGAGTTAGAGAACTCCGGACCTAGATGGCAGGATTGTTAAAGGCATATCAATGGCGGAGTGGGCAGCTGGTTTAGGTGACACAGTTGTCGGGACTGAGAGCAGCCCTCTCCGTGCCGACGTTTAGGCTGGGGCACCGAGGCAGGGTGGACAGTTGACAGCGGATAAGCTGTGGGATATCATCGTTCGAGTGAGCCAGTATTGGTAGATGAACCACCCCGATTCGTGGGTTTGAGTTTGGAGCCTTTGAGGGCAGAGTTGTGTTCGGTGGTGATGGAGAGACTACTTGAGAGCCTCCTTGTGCCAAAGAGTTTATGCAGTTGCTGAACTGCGCGCTCCATGTATAGAGGGACGAGGCGCATCGGATGTGTGTGTCTGGGAGTGGATTGCGCCAGGATACCTTTCAGCTCATTCGGTCCCTCTGTTACAGATTTAGGATGCCTCAATGGAATAGGCGTCGTGTATGGAGCATAGCGCTGCAGTTCCTTTGGATTGGGATTTGCTGCCAGAGGCAAGTTCTGGATCGAGGCGCTCGGCGCCGGGTGATGGAGGATAGATCAACCGGCAGAGGCATTCTCGATTTCTTTCTCAAGGATGGTGGATTTATGAAATGCTAGAGGTCGAGTGGACCCGATGGCAGCATCAGCATCAGTATCGGCAGCAGCGGTAGCATGGAGGTGTTACCTGCGGAGGGCCACTTTTGTCACCCCAGTGTGAGCAGAGGCAGAGGTCGTGCTCCCTTTGTGTGGTTAGTCTCGATATTTGCGGGCAGACTGAGCGACGACCACCTGCATCGAGCGGATGAGTCTGTCTCGATATTTGCGGGCAGACTAAGCGACGACCACCTGCATCGAGCGGATGAATCTGTGCCGCCCGGTTGGAGGGCGCCATGGCAATGGATCTGGCTGTCGCAGGTATGATTTCTTTACAGCAGCATGAGTTAGAGGTAGGATGGGTACCTCGTGCATGGGAGGTTCAGGTTCCCAATCACACTTGGCACGTGGAGGAGTGTTGTTGGTCCTTCCCGGTGCAGATGGAGTCTTGGATTTTGCCAGCAGACTTGATGGTCTTGACTCAGCTGCAGGATTTTGTTGTGGTACTTAGGATAGACTGGCTGGCTCAGTATTTCTCTTCACGGCGGTTGATTGTGCCGTGAGGATGGTTTTCTAGGGGAGCCAGGCCAGGAGGTGTTGGTGTACCGGGGATGTCTGAGGTCTTTCTTCGCCTCTATGGTTTTGACTTCGCGAGCGAGGTGGATGACTCGCTGTGGGTAGTTCCTTTTTTTGAAAAAACCATCTTGATTTGAGGAAAAATCCATTTTTAATGATTTTTAGGTCTTTTAGGAAATACAGTTGGAAAACAAGTTTTTATACCCAAACCCCGAAGGGCTAATGCCTTCGTCCAATCTGACAAGAACAGACTCCGGCGACCCTTCGATATTTGAAAGAAAACATTGGTTGACTAAAATCATGTGTGTGTCCAAAAGGTTCTGGGTTTAAGGTCCTGCTATCACTAGTATACTATTGCCACTAACACAGTGGCAACACATAAAACAGAGAAACAAGACAACCCGGGACCACCGTTCATCCAAACGGTTTCCGCCACAGATAAAAGACCAGCTACATCTAGCAGACTCCACTCTGCCCCCAAGCACGAGTGTAACATGCATCCTACACTAAGAGAAATTGCGACCACTCAGCCCACTACCCGGGCGAGGATAACACTATGTCTAGGAATATAATAAGAAGTGTGGATGTCTAAAGCATAAATAAACCTAGCCCAAGTGAGGGTTTTCTACTGGTCTGGTTACACATGCAACAAATGACTGGGTGATAGGTCAAATTCCAATAGTGGTACTTAAGTTAACACAGATAGGAAGCATACATCAACATGATCATGATAACAACGCGAGAACATCTTCTCTATATCTAACATGCTTCCTAACACATCTAACAATCATGTATGATTTACTACACGATAGAATTAATGAATAGTCGACCGATTTTGGAGGCGAAGCAACCCACCTGAAGCGCGCGTCAATTCAAGATCCAAAAAGGCTGAAACTGAACGGGGACAATTCTCGGATTTCCACAATTCCAACGGATCCAAAAACACCCGAAAACACCTCCTGGGTACAAAGATAAGGTCCAAACATTACAATCAACACAAAATTCCAAGTTTACAAACTGCTGAAAAATCAGTCCTGAAAATGCTTAAATACCATCTGTGAGATAATTTTCAAAAATTCCAATAAAAATACGATAGCGATCCTCGCGAAGAGTAGATATCGACCGAGTCCTCACATGTTGAAATTCGATACCCGAGTGCAGAGATAAAAATCCGACAAGTCTCCGCTGTCCAGAAAAACCAACAGCAGGAAAGGGGTTCAAAGATGCCTCATAAACCTTGCCAAGAACTCAAAACGAAGCAAGGTGATCAACACGGAAATCGAAGGCCTACCTCTCATGAAACCGATGCCGAAAAAATCATCCAAAAATTTTGTCGGAATAGCTCTATGGAACTCGTGGACTGAAACACGACAGAAATGGGCCACCGAAGAAGAAACGTCGCACTAGACCAAGATGCCGAAGTTGTCGATGCCGTGCCTTCCAAAAATTCTGAAACTCCCTCGAGAGATGCAGCATAAGAAGATCAACAAAGTTACTTGAGGGCTCAAGGGGACTTGAGTTCGAGAAAAAGCCCAAAATAGCAAGAGAAGGGGCCTATTTATAGCCAAAAGTCCAAATAGTGGGCTGTCGGATTCGGGCCCAAAAACTGGGCGCCCGAAAAGTACTGTAGCCGCTCGAAATCATGAGATCACGCCACGTGTGTGAGGTCCCGGATCCCCACGATGAGATTATTGGTTGATTGGCAGCTTATGGAGGCCTATGTGGCGTGTCGGCGGTGTCTGTGCACCAATTGGACACAAGTGAGGGACTCAGGGCTTAAAATGGATCACGTGGGTAATCGGAGGGCCCCCGTCGAATGCTTAGAAGTGGTTTCGCACGAAACGGATATCAAAATTGGACTCAACGCGAAATTTGGATTAAGAATATCTTTCCGGATGTCTTCGACAATTTTTTTAGAAGTAGAATTGGGCAAAACGGACATCGAATTTGGATTCAGCGCGCGAAATCGATGAAAATGAACTATTTACTTGTATTTTTCGAAGCCCGGTTGCCAAAACACGAATTTCAAGGCTTTGGAGCACTGTTCCGGCGGCCGGAGTAGCACCGGCGACGGCGGCAGGCGGCAGAGCGCGGCGGCGGGCTGAGGCACAGCCGCTCGGTCCACCGGGCGAGTCGTGCATCGGGGGCTTGGACGCGTGGCGGCTCCCGGTTGGCCGGCGCAACGGGCGCTGTCCACGGGAGTGCGCGGGTGTATGGTGGACCGGAGCGGGACACGTGGCGGCTCCAGATAGGCAGCGGAAGAAAGAAACGCAATTAAAAATTTTCTTAAAACAAAAATCACCTCATGTATTGTTTTAGATCGTAAAAAGGTAATCTAATTGATCTTATCAATTAGGATTTAATTTTTACCTTGCGCGGGTCGAGATCACCACGAAGCCGACGATCGTTGGTAAAAATTGTTCGTCCTTGATAGCCGCGCACGCACTCGGCCTCTACTTGTGTCCACACGGAATCACGCCCTTGATCGAAATAATCGATCGCCTTGTTTCGCGATCCAATCACGAATTAACTCTCGCGTCGATGTAAGGAGGATGAATCAATCTTCTAATTGTGCTAGCAACCTTTTGAAGATCAAGAACGATGAATTAATTGTGGAGGACTTGAGGAAGAGGATAGGCGGCTAGGGTTTTCTTTTTCTCCTTTTTTTCTCTCTTTCAAATATGTCACATATGACATATATTTATATTGAGAAAACCCTAACCCTAATACTAATCCTAATCGAATCCTAATCCGATTGGATTATCCATTATCCTTAAGTTAGTTTCAATATGTTGCAGCCATTTCGAGCCTTTTTCTGAGCTCCCCTACGACTGAGCCTTGAACCAATATTGTTCTTCATCTCGTGCTCCATCTTGTGAGGGATTTATAGATTTTTTGGAGGCCTCGACATCCGCGTTTTCTGCGGCGCAGCACACTGCGACGTTTCTTGGATTTTGGTTTCTACTGTCGCATTTCAGTGCGCGAGACCCTCTGAGCTACCCCGATGGTCTTTTGTGATGATATTTGTGGCAGCGAGTTCACGAGAGGTACGCCTTCGATTTCTGTATTGATCACTTCGTCTCATTTTGAGTTTTTGGCATGGTTCCCGAGGCAAACTTTGACCCCTTTTTTTGTTGTGAGATTTGTGACAGCGGTGGAGTATTGTTGGATTTTCTTAGTCTACAGTCATCGGAATGAGGCGTTTAAGGACTCGATTGATATCTACGCTTCGAGAGGAACGCACCTGTATTTTTATCGGAATTTTTGGAGAACTCTTTGAAGGTGATATTTATGCTTCTTTCGGACTGGTTTCCTACAGATTTCTGTTTGTGATAATTCGGCATACCCGCGTTGTTGTATTTATATCTTAGTCCACAGGTGTCATAATAAGGTGTATAAATACTCGATTTATTTCTACTCGTCGCGAGGATCACAACGGTGATTTTTTTGAATTTTTTTGTGGACAAACTACAAGTGAAAAAGGGCCTTCTTTGTGCTGTCTTGGAAAAGCAACAGGTGTTTGTTGTGATGTGGTCTAATTGTGGGTTGTAATGTTGGTTTGAACAGAGGCTTGTGCGACCGAGTACCGAGAGTGCAGTTTCGGCAGATTTTGGATTGTGAGCGAATACACACTTCACCGACTTCAACTTTGCCTGCGGAAAGCGTTACAGGTGGGTTGCTTCGTCTCCAGAACCGGTGGACGGTTCTCTAATTCTATATAATAGAATGCATGCATGTTAGTGTACCAATATTTGATTGAGATGCAAGCTTGGTAATGACATTGGTTTGAGGAATTGTATGATATAATATTCAGATATGCCTAATGAAAACTTGCAAGATAAGATATTCATGTCTGGTAATTGAGAGCATGCATAATTCATTGTACAACCTATAGCTTTGAAATGTGAGCATAAGAATGATATAATTCATGTGGATTGAGGCTTACATGATTTATGGTATACATTAGATACCTTCGAGATATTATATGTTCAATGATTGTATTCACCTATGTTAATTGAGAGCATGTTTAGGGAGATAAGGCTTATTTTGATTGGTTTTGGTGATTATATCCATTAATGTTCCCCGCTTATAATTCAGTTTATTTAAATACTATTATTGGAACTTGACCTAGCACCCCCGTCATATGCTACATGTTTAACCAGACCAGTAGAGAACCTTCACTTGGGTTAGTTTCTTTTATGCTTTAGACATCCCACACTTTGCATCTTTTCCTAGATATAGATTTTCCTCGCCCAAGTAGTGGGCTGAGTAGTCAGGTTTCTGTGGGACACTATTACACTCGTGCCTGGGGGCTGAGTGGAGTCTGGTAGCTGAGTTTAGACTTGCGCTAGTGTCGTGGGGAGCCGTTTGGGTAGACGGTGATCCCGGGCCGTCAAGTATCTTCCGGTCAGTGTTGTTGGGAACCGTTGGGGTTGACGGTGGTCCCGGGTCGTTGAGTGTTGTCCGACCAGTTTTGTTAGCCCTGAATTGTGGGTCGATCCCGGCTGTGGAGTATCTCCAGCCAGTGTATTTTGTGCCACGAGTTGGTTGAGTTCGCTAGTGTCTCGAGATTCGCGAGAGCTTGTTAGCTGAGTCGTCGAGAATACTCCGACTGTCGTGCGAGATGTTTGAGGATCCTGAGTCCTTCCATTCTGAGAGTGAGCGTGGATTTTGACCATAGCCTGCATGAGCCACTTCGAGCTCGATAGAGATGCGCGGATACCTTTTTCTCGGTGGGGTCGCGCTCCTCGAGTGCCCCGTCCAGAGTGGGCCTGTTACTTCTGTATCGCGACTTGTCGATGCTGTCCCTCTGGCTCGGCCTTTTTTAGGCAGTCACGGATGTGGTCCCTCTGGCTGGGCCAGTTTTGGCAGCCACGGACGCCCTATGTAAGTTCCTTCCTCTTGTGGATGTGTGGCAGTAGGTAGGCGCAGGCTTGACTGGACCCTATGAGGCAGTCAGTTCGATTGGGTCGATTGAGCACCTTGGGTGCGAGTAGTTGCATATATTTTCATCTGTACAACCTATTAAGCATTTAGATAGAGGCATGGTAGCTGTAGAGTACCTCCAGCTTTTCTTGTTCAGTTTTTACTGCGTTGTTATCTTATACTTCTAGTAGACTTAGTGGGCAGATCGTCGGGCTTGGTGGCGGTACCCACTGAGAACTACGTGTTTATGTAGTTCGAACAAGTTAAAACATGCTATGTTTTTGTAGATGAATCAGCTGTTACAACATTACTTTATTAGAGAAATAAAGCCCATCTGAAAATGCAAGTAAACTTCCATGCCTTGATTGAAACAAATTAAAATTCAGTCATCTAAATGAAATTTGCACCATAAATTTAGTGTGAAAAGTAAAGATCTGGAACCCAGATAAAAAAAAAAAAAAAAAAAAGAAAACAAAGGGAAGAAGAAGACCACCCCCCTAAACCCACATCACCAAATTATGTGGAAAAACATCAACAAAACACTTTCCCTAAATTGGACCCTATGGAGAAAAAAAAAAACCTAAATTGTTGTTGATTTTTTATTTTTTTTATTTTTATTTTTTGGTAATTATCTGCCTCACCGGCTTCGATAATTTGTTTCGTTTAAATCCATGGCCCAAAAAGCTTAAGCATAATTGTTAGCACTAAAATTTTCATACGATACGATTGCAGCGTCACATACTATTATTATTTAGACCTTGATGCTCTCGTCAAGTCCCATCCCCTAGCTCACAATTTTTGACTAATATATCAGATTTGATACCAATTATAGCAGTCCAATTCATCAGTATTAATAACTTGTTGATTCTAAATCACCGATTCAAATCCTTATTTCTAATTGTTAGTTTTAAAGTCTCAACCTGATGTGGGACTATTTGACTCAACCTGATGTGGGACTATTTGAGCATCATATATATTTTGTTTTCTCAAACTTTGAAGAGCATGACACTTTAGTTCTCAAATTTTAATTTGTGGTGATATGTAACTCAAAACCTTTCAAATTATTACAATGAAGTCTCAAGAGTCTCATTTAGTCGTATAGTGTTATAAATAATCAATAATGTGGTAAATACTAAGACGCCGCATCAACAACCTCATTAGCAAAATAAATTGAACGGTAGGACTTAATTGCAATAATTTTAAAAAATTGATCCAAAACTTGCAACAAGTTAGTTTTGACCACCAAAGTGCCACACACCTTGAGTTCCCAGGACTAAGAGTGCAATTTAGCCTTCAATAGAAAAGAAGAAAAGAAAAAAGGATCAGATCCCCCCATAAATGATGGGCTATTTTAGGTCTTCCAAACTGCTTCAAAAACAATGAACTAATGCCTCATCTAATAGCAGCTGAAGAATAAAATAAACAGCTGCTATAAGATGATGTAGAAATTACAATTACATCATCTTATAGCAGCTGAAGAATAAAATAAGAAAAATTCATCCAAATCTTATTGGAAAACAGATATGCAGGTCAACAAGGTTGTCCAAGCCATGTTTACAAAAACAAATAAAACTTAAATTGTGAGGTTTGACAAAATTTTGAATGATAAAAGGTCCAAGCCGGCTCAATACAAAGAGTAGAGCTTATATACTTTTAAAAGCGCAAGCCCAACTATACTTGTGAATTTTTTATCATTGGATTTGTATTGAAATTTGTACTATTGTAAAGTCAACTAAAGAGAAAGAAAGAAAGAGTACGTTAGCACGAATCCCAATATAAATCTAATGGTAAAAAATTCACAAGTATAGTTGGGCTTTTACTTTTGAAAGTATATAAGCTTTACTCCAATATAAAATCTAAATTGTTTGATCAGATAAAAGAGCCCGCACCGCAGCCAATTGTAGCCACCTTAGGCTGTAGTGGAAACAAACAATTCTGAACATTGCCAGCTTAGCCTGAACCTATGTTAGTATCCAGCACCTGCATCAAGCTTCAAATAGTAAGTCGAAGTGCGACAAATTTACTGTCATTCGAACAGCAAAAGAGCGGAGAAAATCCAACTTACTGTCAGCGAGTTACAACGAGGAAACTGGGAATAGTGGAACTCGGAAAGTCTACTTCTCCAATTATGTTCGTATATTCAAAGCCTCTCCCCTATTTCTTCTCTTTACTTTTCATCCACATCCAACTTGGGGATTTATCAGGGGGCGATTAGGACAAGAGGAACCAGCTTTTCCAGCATACAAACTTGTGGACAGAAGTGCTGCACTAATTGACCTGTCGGATGTTGATGTTTATTCTTGAATTTCTAATATAGTCTGCATAACAACAGTCATCTTCAGCTGAAAACCGCGGCAAAATTGCAGAGATCTCTGCATGGTCGTCGTCTGTGAAGATTCTTGGCACTCCTGCAAATTTAGAAGCCATTCTCAGCTAATTATTACAATTCAGAACGAGCCCTTGCAGAAGCCAAGTATAATTCCACGTAACATGGGAATAAATCCACATACAGCCGAGAAGAACAGTTAACCAATTTACTAAAATATTTAGGTTAGGTACTAAGCCATGTTTGGCAGCATTTAGTAACACTACGGGCAGACTTATCTATTCTTGTTATTGTTGGCTAAGCTTGCAAACTCACCATTCAAAAGAATAAAAGAAAAAAAAAAAAAAAAAAAAAAAAAAGCAAGGGCAAAACTTACCGTGGAAGCATTCCCTTGCTTCCCCAGCCATCAGCACAATGTCACCGCTGCGCAAGAACATGGCTATCGGAACATCCTCTCTAGTCTTTCCTCCCAATAGAAATATAGCCTTGCAGCCCAGGCTGCAAAAGAACACAGAATGATGTGGGCCCGGTGCTATTCTATAAAAAAAATTAACTTACAGGAGCAGCAAAATTATAGGTACCTTATGCTGACAATTGGCCGAGTCCAATCTAATTCCATGTCATCTAGGTGGCCACCAAGCATATCGCCTGTCAATATTATACGTGTTAAATTCGCATAATGAAATATGAATTAGTGACATTTTCACAAATATACCCCAGAAAAATCGTCTAATTCCTTCACATAAAATTAAATAATTACATATATACCTTGTACATCCAAAAAAGCCCTCTTCAAAGAGCCATTTCAAATCCAAAAACAACTTCCAACATAAATTGGACGACTGCCCAACTCAAGATGCTGGTATTTTAGTAAGAAACTGCACTTTCAAGTGGTAAATTTGAAATACAGATTTTACAAGGGCATATTTGCACAGATACATATGTAAAGCTCTAAAAAAGATTTTTTTTTTTTTTTTTTTTTTCCGTCCCAGCAGTCTATTAGCAATAAGCCTACAAGGAAGCATTACCGGGATTTTTGTATTGGTAGGTAGGGGAGAAAAAAAAAAGAGTAGATCTCAATGACAATTGCATACCTGGACCAAAATAGTTCACTATTGCAGCTTCCGGATGGAACTCCTCCCCAAATGGTAAGGCAGGAACAGCCATCTTCTTAGCAAGCGTACAAAGAGCATCTGGTATCTTGTTATGTGGGAGAGACACATCATAGTTGCGCTACAGAGATAGTAAAAAGAATAATAATGAAAATAAAGGTGCCTGCTTTCCTCAAGATATTTACAAAGGCATGTGGCGTGCCGACTTCATGTTAATGAGCAATCATATTTAAAGGATAAGATGTCAATACTTAAGGTACTTAATAGTAAACAACTATTTGAAAATTTGAGAGTCCAAAAGAAAAAAAAAAAAATTGAGCATGTTTCTAGTATGACAAAAACTTTGCCTCCTATCCACAATAAAACATCCTTGCCGGGATATTATGTGTTCGCAAACATTTTCAGGATTCTAGAGCTTATCTTTTGGATAAAACTACTGTGGGGAGCTCCTCAACAACGCCTCGCAGAAGAGCCCCCGATCTGCTGCCATATATGTTAGTTTTGCCTCCATCTAAGGATTCGTTCAGTATTTTTTTAATACTAAAACCCCCCCAAAAAAAAACCAATTAAACCCTAGAGGGAAGGATTATAACCCTTGGATAGAGACAAAACTGACACATGGCAGAGGATCGGAGGCTCCTCGATGAGATATCATTGGGAAGCTCCCCAGTGAAGATTTTCTTATCTTTTCACATTTTTTTAACAACAATTGGTCAATATCTGTGGTCCTGTCATTCATTCCGACAAAGTAGCTGATTAAAAGCCTAGTCACTAAAGCTACAAGCAAAGAAATGGCCAAATTAAAAAAGCAATTATAAAAGTAGTTAAAAGTCTATGCACCTTAGACCAGTCAAATTGTAAACCAAGCGTGCTCCAACGAAGTTTCTTTAGAATAACTGATGCTGCTACTGATTTGCATACCTCTCCTCTATGCATGTCAGAAGTTTCTGCAAATAGAAATTTCTGGGAATGCGGACTACTTTTACTGCCATTGAGTTCACGGTCCACAAGTGTATCTGTATCTTCTGTTTCAATCAAAACCTTCTGATTTTGAGCAGCATTAAATAAACTATAAATTGGGCCATATATTGCTGTAAGATTAGTTCTATTGGGAGGTTGAGGAAAGGTTGTCAAGCTTTCCCTAATCCAGTAGCACTGTTCTTCAATGGTCAGAGCACTGGGAATGAATAAAAATCCTACAAAACAGAAAAAAAAATAAAAAATAAAAATAGCTCGACTATAAATGCGGTAAGTAGTTACGATTTACAAAATTGTACATATGTTGAAAAAGGTTCAACTACTTTATCCAATAAAAAAATTTCCTAGCAAGGATGGCATGAACAAATTACTTAACCAGATATACTAGGCATTATAAGTCAAAAGAACAACGGGCAACAAGCATAAAGATCCTATTTTCAATGCTACAAATGAATCCCTCAATATCCTATTATTGGTTCATCGACTCAAAGCAACTGGTGCCAAAAGTAGTACAGAGCAATTAAATCTCATAATCTAGATTCAGCTATGGTCAATTATATAATTCACCTATACCAATATGAAAATTATACTTCCTATAATGTTCAACATACAGTAATTAAGGTTACGATATTCATGTCAAGATAGGTTGCACATAGTGAAAAAAAAAATAAAGGAATAACTTCATATTACTGGAAGGAGACAGCAGTAGAATTTTGCAACAAAACAAATCCTGTAAAAGAAGTACAGCAACAATTACTTTCCCACTCCTTGTAGAAATAGAATTGACTCTAATGATAACATGCTATGATACATGATTATAACATAGCAAGTTATAGTCCTCTAAACCAATTAGAACTATCATTTACACAGCTGCAAATCACTACTGCATCCTACCAAATACTCAATCACCAAATTTGATTACGTCTAGACACTAAGTATTGACATTTCTTGCGTATGATTAAGAAATGTGAGTACAGGGCACAACTGAACCTATATATCCGGTGCGCCTATAAATCCGATAGCTTCAAGCTCTAAACATCTAGCTTGAGACTTACAAGCATACAAAGTACCAAAACTAAAACCATTATCTACGGCTCTACGCTTGTTTATACTGCATTTATAGATGTCCTTTACTCATTCAAGTGGTTTTCTTATGCTAATTGGTAAGAGCTAATAACTTGCGTAATCTTTCCAACTAAGAAGGATGCAGAAATAAACTGTAATTTTGTAATCACATCTCCTAATAAGACCCTATAAATCATTAATCAGTACCCTCCATATTCTTCACAATTGGAAGTATATATATAACCCACATTCCAATTTAAATCGAAATGCAAAAACAGCATCAAAATACAAATTTGAGACCTGAATCAACAAACCAGGACAATCCTCGAAACAAATGATGGGGTGATCGAAGCCACCGCAGTCTAGCCTGAGAATCACAAACATACAAGGTAACAAAACTAAAAGCATTATCTACGTCTCTACGCTTGTTTGTACTGCATTTGTCAATGTCCTTTACTCATTCGAGTGGTTTTCTTATGCTAACTGGTAAGAGCTAATAACTAGCGTAATCTTTCCAACTAAGAAGGATACAGAAATAAACTGTAATTTTAGCTGCAAGTATAAATAAACCTAGATCTCCACGACGAACAAGTCTCAAATCCAACACAAAAGCAGCATCAGAGCACCAAATTTGAAACGAAATCAACAAACCAGGTCGATCGTCGATACGGAACACGGGGCGATCGAATCCATCGCAATCGAAGCGCGCGATCCCGGGGGGGAGATCTCGCCCGCTCTCGAAGCTATCGAGAGCGGCTTCGAAATCGACCACGTCCGAGAGATCGGCAGGCCTGGTCCCCGCCGTCGTTTTCTTCCTGCGATCGAAACACCATTACCGATCACCTCAACACGGAAACCCTAGCAAGGGAGGAGAGGGGAGGGATCGGGATTCTAGGGTTTTGTTAGGGTTTTTGCAGGGACCTGGATTTGGGGCGGTGGGGGAGGGTTTTATAGAGCTTGTATTGCCTCTCCGCGCGCCGAAACGCGGTTCGCTCCGCCGCTGCCGCTTCCGCTTCCGCGTTCTCCGCCGCGCCGAACATCGCCGCCGCGTTCGCGGTGCAAAAACTTCCAAAAAAAGAGCAAGAAAGCGATTTTTCATAAGTAACAGCGATTTTTTTTCCGTTCAAACGCGATTTTTTTGCAAAACTTTTTCATCACCCTGTACTTCTTATTTCTCTATTTCTCTATTTTTTTTTTTTTTTTTTTTTTTTAAGAAAATATAGCATGCTATTGTTTAATTTAAAAATAAATAAATTAAAAAACATCAGTGAGAAAGCACGGTCTAAACAAAAAAAACTAAAAAATAAAATTAAAAAAAAAATCTTATGTTTAGTTTTTTGAAAATGATAAGGAGATGTTTGATTGCACGTAAAATTATAAAAAATAATTTTTTATAAAATAAATATTTTATATTTTATAGTTTTTGAAAAAATTTCATCAATATTTTATTTGGTTGAAAAAATAATTTTTTTCATCAATATGAGTTTTGTACAGATTTTTTGCGAAAACGAAAGTATACTATTTTCTTCACATTTCGATATAAGTAGCTTTTTGAAAAAAAAAAAACTAAAAAATACAAAAATTAATTTTTTTAAACTAAAAATAATTTTTACTGCATTATACGGCTAACCAAACACACCCTTATAACTTATTTAATTTTTTGTCCGTTTGATTTTTAAAAAAATTTTTTTTTTTTTCTGGTTTTATGGCAAATTAGTATTTTGGTTTTTCCCTTTTTTTTTTGAAAAAGAAAAAGTTAGTTTTTCATCAAATTTGCAAAAAAAAAAAAAATCTTTATAGAGACATTTATAACTTACTTGTGATTTTGTAAAATTAGAACATTTAAGTCCAATAAATTAAAAAGATTATAAAAATTTATTGATAATTTTATCAAATTTGCTAATTTTATTTACTTTTTATCTAATAAAATTAGAAAATTAAAAGGTAATAGTTTACAAAACCATTAAATTTAATTTCAAAAAGTTGAAAATCATGCAAAGTTAGTCCATACATTTTGTCGAAAAATGAAGTTGAGGTATCAATTTCAAAATTGTGTGTAATTGAGGGGTTATCGACACATTTTTACCTACATAAGAGGACCCGTTCGAAGCGATAAATATCAACAGCAACAATGGCGTGTCGAACCCTAGCAACGCGCTCCCTCCTCCTCCACCTCTCCCCCGATCTCCTCCCCGCACCTCCTCCTCCTCCTCCGATCTAGGGTTAGTGTTCCGCGCTCCGGCTCCGCCGCCGCGGCTGCTCCCTTGCGCTGCTCGTCGTCGCCGGTGCCCAACCCCGACAGGGCCCGCCGCAGGAGGCCGTGCTCAAGGCCATTTCGGGTGAGATCTCGATTGTATCCTCATGATTCGTCTCTATTGCTTCAAATTGACACCTTTTGATGTACATGTAATGATAACGATGCGGAGTTGTTGCTAATGATAAGTGAAATCGATCACCATAGAGTCGTAATAGTGATATATTTTGAATTTTGAGGTGCCTTGAGTCGTAATAGTCGTAATAGTCTAATTTATGATGCAAGGAGTTGTGTGTTAGTTTATCACTTGGTAAGGTTGTGTTTAAATGATGGAAGTTAATGCTTGAATGAAGCTCTCTTATTCATGAGCATTTTGAGCAGCTGGTTTCTAAGAAGAGCTCTGCTGAAAATTCTTCTTGATCGTCATACTTAGCGATGTTGCGGAATTGGATATGCTGATGCTTATCCTACTTTTAGTCTCCCATGGTTGAGTATAGCTTGTGTTGTTTGAGAAAAGAGATCATGTCAGAGCTGTTGAATCGTTGGCGCTAACCATTGATCACAAAAGCTTGAGCTTTTAGAAATTAGATGCAACCAATTTACTTAAACAGTATAGACATAGCGTTCACGGATCTCGATTGTAACTCGGCCTAACCAGCCGCACACCAATTCGAACATGACTCAACCCAATCCAGCCTCACACCATTTCGAACGTGACTCAGCCCAACCTGGCCTTCCGTCACAAGACATGATGCTGACCCCTTTAGGCCGACGATCCCCCCCCCCCCCCCCCCCCCGCAGCACATGCACAAATTCGCAGTATGCGGGAATTGAACATGTGACCTTTGGCTCTGATACCACTTGTCGAATCGTTGGCGTTAATCATTAATTCCAAAATCTCGAGCTTTTAGAAATATGCAACCAATTCACTAAAAACGTATAGACTCAGCTTCCACGAGTCTCGATTGTGACTTAGCCCAACCAGCCTCACGGCACTTTAAACATGACTCGGCCCAACCCAGCCTCGCGCCATTTCGAATGTGACTCGGCCTATCATGATGCGTGGGCACAACGGTTTACTATCAACATTTGGTTTGCTGTATGTAGCATTTAGATCTTTATCGAGGTTTTTCTTGTGAATACTTTCTTAGAATCTGACAATTTCTGTATTAAGCATCATGATCTTCAGCTTTACTCCTTTCATTCAAGGATCACTTTCTAAGTTGATCTGCAAGGAAACTGTTGATGCCATGTTTGTACTCTGTAACAAGCTATTGAGTGAATGATTACGAAAAATGAACAATCTAAAGCTATATTAGAAAACTCAGGCTGACGAAAAAGGAGAGTTTAAGACAGTATCCGACGGCCATGATCTTTCAAATAGTGGAGTCAGTCTTAAGGCGATTTGGTTTGTTGGAATAGCTTGGTGTCAGAGCCCTTTAGCTTGTTAAGTCTTGTTCAAGTTCATTGTTGATTTTCTTTCCAAATTAACACTTTTAAACTTTCTCTCATTTTATGGTCTCTTTTACCTTTCTATGAAGGAAAGATAATTGCTTTGAAAATCCTGGTTATTGCATAGTAAAGAAGCTCAAAGCCTTTTATACTATTATTAAAATCTCTTTCTGAGTTTCCTTGTTGAGTCCAGAAGTATCCAAATCTGAAGGGAGGGTTGCACAAACTACAAATGTTGTTATTGGTGGTACTGTGACAGATGATGCTACTGATGAATGGATTGTGCTGGATCAGAAGGTATGAATTTGTCTGGGTATTTTTGGTTTTATTGTGGCAATCATGGGCACAATCTCACAAGTGATATGTTGAGTAATTGTCTTTTGATGGCTTACATGCATTGGTGGTTATCATGTTGTTCATAGAAAACAAAATCTAGACCAGGAAATAATACCAATAATGTGTGGTAGTTCAAACCTACAGTCTTCGACTGTTTCATTCTTTTGCTTTTCTATATAGTAGTAGACAGATAAAATGTAGAGAATATGGTCTTTTTAGCTGTTGAGAACATGCTGCTACTTTTGATTTGACATATCTGTAGTTAGCCAAGCGAATCTGTTTGGCAAAGCTTGGAAACTTTGTTCTCTGCTTCTTTTAGCACGAAAATTAGATATTAATGTGCAACTCATAGTACTATTACACTATCTTTGATTTTACAGGTCAATTCATATCCCATGGTTAGAGGTTTTACTGCAATTGGTAGTGGAGGTGATGATTTTGTCCGAGCAATGGTTGTTGCTGTTGAATCTGTTCTCCAGGAACCAATTCCCAAGGTTTGTGGTTAGTTAAGGTTATTTTTAATTGTTAATGATAAATTACATTCAAATTGGTTCATTTGAGAGAATTACTTAGAACACTCCCAAAGCCTTCTATTTGATATTACAATCATAAGCTATAGAAGTTAGGAGAGAGATTGCAAACAGAGATTCCTAGTTTGCTTTGTCATATAGAACTGTTTGCTTCTTTTTAGGCATATCTTTTCCTGTTCCATCACCGTCCAACATGTTTGTAAGATGCTTGGATGCAAGCAACTATGTTTGGAACCTTCTACATTTAAAAGCTGTTTAAGCATGATTGGGAAGATTATAGGGGAATCTCAAATCTCATATTAGGAGCAATTAACACTGCTTAAGAATAAAAAAGTACGAGGGCTTCTTTTATTCGGTAATCATGAAGACAATTTCCTAATATTTTGTTTTAAGAAAATAGAAAAAACAGGGCAAGAGAAGTATAAATCTAATATGGACTTTCAGTATCACATGTTATCAAAGCAAACGGGATTCTGTTGTGCTTGTTTGATCGACAAGTTATATCAGATGTATTTAGATAATTAAGTGACTGATTTATTGCAACAATTATGTCCTTCCATATCTCCATGTCTCTCTGTATTTTGGTGTCGTTCCTTCGTGGAATCTTTAGGTTTCGTTTTGGAATTTTGTCTATCCCACTAGATTGATCAAATGTGTTGTCTGTTTAATTTTTTCCGTAGTAAACATAGGATGAGAGAAGTTCATTTTTGATTGTCAAGTTATTTATTGTTGTAATTATTCTACTTCATGCAGCTTTCTAGCATGTTAGTTTTGCTTAGGCATTTCCCATTTTGTTGTCGATTTCTTTTCACATTGTTGACTGATTTTGTAAACATCATTCCTTTTTTATCGGATTTTATATAGGGTCAGGTATCTCGGAAACTATCTTCAAGGGGCAAGTATGTGTCTATAAACATTGGACCTATTCGTGTTGTTTCCAGTGAACAGGTACCTTATTTTTCCTTCCAAGAAATGATGAGGTTTCGATGCTTGCCTATTAATTAACAAAATGATGGCGCCAAAGTTGCTTGTTATAATTGTTTTCATCAGGTTCAAGCCGTGTATAATGCCATGAGAAGAGATGATAGGATGAAGTACTTTTTGTAGACTCTGCATGCATATTAATATGCTTTCGACGCCCCTCATGGTTCCAGATTGTCGCCTCCTTGTAGCAGCACTCTTAGCATTCATATGCCGATGCAATATATCCCGTTTTTGAGGTCTCAGGTAATAATATATTTGGTCCTGTTAGTTTCAGTTTTTAGGCCTCTATTTTCTTCTGAGTTTCTGGTTTAGTAAAGCTGTTTGAATTCTAAAAATAAAAAAGTAGAGATGTTTTTAAAACCCCTAATTGCTTCTTTTTTTTACCCCCCAACTTAAGCAGAAGCTTAAAACTGGAGTTTCTGATTCTGGTTCATAGCTGGAAACTCGAGTCTTTTTGTTTGCTAATTGTATTGCTTCTGCTTCAAATAAGTTGTTCTAGAAGCCAGGTTAAACAAAACTGATACTCTAAAAGCAATTTCTCTTTAAAAATAAATTATCATTTTGATTATTTACAGTTTATATAATCTGGGTCATAGCAGGTTGGAGTTTATTGCTCAAGAGGAGAACACAATGAAGGGCCATTTGATGTTTCCATCAATTCCCAAACAATCCAGTAACTATCCTGTATATTTAGTTACATGCTTTAACATCTGCTGTAACTATAAGACCTAATGATTTTGATTACCATTGTAACATAGATTCGAATCTGTGGATTTTACATGTTACTATGTTGAGCATAAGATGATTTGTTAGTGGCTAAATGCAATTAATCACATTAGGAAAAAAATGTATGTTAAGCTCGAATGCTTTGTGCTTCCACTTTGTTTTCAGTGATACGATGTGATGCTCCAACTTTTCAGGGGTCATCCATTCTAAAACTACTCTACCTCTAGCACGCTTAATTCTCTTAACCTCTTGGATAGTCACCACTTAAAATGCTATAGTCGAGTTAAGAGGTATAATCTTATTATATCTCATATATAGGACTATTCCAAATCGTAGGGTGTTACATTCTCTTCTTCTTAACTCGGCTATAGTATTTCGAGCCGGTGGTTTGAGTTCAACGAGTTATTATTACTAGTGGGTCGGATCGTTACATTTGGTATTATAACTAATCATCAGCCGAAAGTGTGTGACGAGTTTCGATTGAGCCAGGATTTGAATGACAAGGTAACAGGCTATACCAGGGTCTGAATGACAAGGATAGTGAGACAAGCCTCATATCGTCAGTGATCTTAGGCTGTGTGTGTGATTGGGCTGATGAGGACGTCAGGCCTAAACGGAGTTTGTGACATCCCAATAGTTCCACATCGAATGGAAATGAGGTTGTGATTGGGTATATAAGAGACCATGGACATTAATAATAATAACTTGGTTTAAGTATTTTTGGCCGGTGGTTTCTATCCAACGGGTTATTATTACTAGTGGGTCAGGTTGTTATATTTGCTATCAAAGCCAACCATTAGCCGAAAGTGTGTGACGAGTTTTGGCTAAGATAGGATCTGAATGATAAGGTGACAAACTATGGCAATCTGAATGACAAGATGACAGACTATGACCAAGTTTGAATGGCAAGATGACAAACTATGACGGAGTCTGAATGACAAGAGTAACAAGATAAGTCTCACATCGCCTAATGACCATGGACACTAGTAATAATAACTAAGTTTAAGTATTTTGGGTTGGTGTTTTATCCCAATAAATGATTATTGTTAGTGGATTGAATCGTTACATATAATATTGACTTAGGTGATTAACAATATTAAACATGATCTCCAGCATTGAGTGTTACCACAGTATTTGGGTGATTGAAATGAATGTAGAGGTAGTGATCAATCGAACTTCTAATTTTGGCCTCGATAGTTTTTTTTTTTTTTTTTTTTTTTTTTTATCTGAAATAGAAAATTTTTGAATCAGATTTGGGAAGTCATATTTTGTAGTATTCAATTCGGCAAATCAAATTTCGTGAACCTTTAATTTCATTTATTTTAATATCTGATACTTTGCATCATCTAGAATATGATCAGTATTCCTATCTATAATTGTAGAGTTATATTATTTCATTTTGTTGTGCCCTTTTTTCTGGTCTTCTATTTTTGAGCCTGTTTGATCATAGTGGGGTAGATGATACGGAACTGGTCACTTTGTTAGTACATGATGTGAACTTGGCTATGACTTTTTACTATCTTCCAACCATTACATTTGTACTGTTTTTCTCTGTTCCATGGCTGAGGCGGACAATAGTTGCCTAATTTGATCAGTTCATTGATGGTCAACAAGTATGAAGATTCCCATGACAATGATGCATGTGTTTCGTGTGCATTTCACACGTGAATTTAAAAGACCTGGCGAATTTACAGGTACGTTTTTGGTTGTATTGGTTGTATTTATTTGAGGAGCTTGTTTGGTCGTACATAATTGTAACCGTACTATAACTGTTTCTGTATATAAATTAGGTGGCTAAATTTTGATGGCTATTTCTTAATAATATTAGGTGGCTAAATCGATCAATAAGTACGAACATTCTCATGAGGATTCTGCACGTGTTTTCGGTGTATTTCACACATGAATTTAAAAGATCTCGCGAATTCACAGGTATGGTTTTGGTTGTATTAATTGTATTTATTTGAGGGGGCTATTTGGTTATATATAGTTATTATTGTCCGATGTTGTTTCTATATATAAATTCAATTGCTGGAGTTGGAATTGCACAAAGAATAAAAATTAGAATTACGCTCATACTGATTGCAGTTTTAACTGGTAACTGGAGCAGTTGAAGAGAACAATTTTAAATGAAAAAAAAAAAAGAAGCTTAATTAATGTGTAAGTTGTTTATAGCGAAAATGAAAAATCTTTGGGTCTTAATTAACTTCATTATACTCTTGAAAAATAAAAGAGGGCATGGTGGTGTAATTATGTTTGATATTTTGCACATATTTTTGGAGTTGCATATTTGTGTTCTTATTAATTAATTGACCTAGTTAATTTGGAAGGATTTTTTTTTTTTTTTTTTCTTTTTTTTTTGGTGAAACTTTCCAACTTTTTTGAGTTTGAATATTTAATTATCTTAACATTTTTTTGATTGTTTGAACTTCGAGAAGCATAGAGAGTTTGATTGATGATGGGAGGAGAAAAGTTTCAAAGCTTATATAATTTATTTGATATTTTTATGGTTTAGTTTCTTGTAAACTTTACCCGAAAACCTTTTTCGGCTTCAAATTTTTTTTTTTTTTCTAGATATTTGGTTTGTCGTAAAATAATTTTTTTGAAAATTTTTTTTAACAAATTTGAATGAAAAAAATAGCTTTTCATTTTTCTCAGAAAACGTGGTTCATGGGAGTATGTTATTGCGATTTACGATAAATTGACTTCTTGGGGACCGCATGAGAGGTTTCAGTGATTTTTTTTTTTTTTTTTTTTTTTTTTTTTTTTTTACTACTATATTATTAATAGTATTAAGTTATTTATATTATTAAATTTTTAATTTTAAATAAAAAAAATATAGATAAATAATATGATCTAAAAAATAAAAATTATCAAAAAAATAAATTTAATAGTAAAAAATCTTGATACTCTGCTGATGCTCTGAGCCTCAGCAGCCTTGTCGAAGAACATCGAGAACAACCAAGGCCATGCATGGTCGCGAATGAGCCATCAAGCTTCGTCCTCGTCCTTTTCTTCGCGCACAAGATAGTAGAGGAGCGTGGCAGCATAATCGGGATGGTAGAAAAGGAGTGAGAAGAAGCGGGAGGAAAAAGATAGCAAGAAAAGAGAATATGTATGTTATGATCTGATCCGCTTACAATAATAATTTATTGGATCGAAATATTTAAGTTCAGTTATTATTATTATCATGTATGATCTTATATATCTTATCAGAATATCAATCCATCCGTTTAGACACATAACAGATCAGAATATCAAGCGATGTGAGATACTAGAGTTGTCTCATGATATGAGATTCTAGAGGTGACTTCCATCAAACTCATGATATAAAATTTTGTCCCGCATAACACTTAGCTGTCATATTTTCGATTGGTATTCGTCTCTAATACAATTTATAATGATCTAACTCATTAATAATAATAACTAGTTTGTACTAAATTATAACTCAAAATATTTAAACTCAATTATTATTATTAATTTGCATGGTTTTTATATATCATATCAGAATTTTAATCTATATTTAATGTGTGACGATTGAGTGTTACAATATGTATTTTAGTCGATATTTAAAAATTTTTGCACTGAATCTAAACAAATATATATATATATATATATATATATATATATATATATATATAATATATATAATATATATATCCCACTTTTGTAAATTACAAAACTATAATTTTTTATGGCCAAAAAAAAAA
>CM054944.1:15956238-16025628 GCA_029168755.2 Tillandsia fasciculata | reverse complement strand
TTTCTTAAAAGAACTAACATATATTAAATTGGGTTTCTCAATTAAATAGTTTTCAGTAATAACTGTCTCCTTTTTACTACAACTTTTCTCACCCGAGAGAGTTGGGTGATCTGGGTTCTAGGGGCCGTTCCTTTTCGGACGAAAAGCTACGGGGGCTGTGCCTGGAATCTGTTCTTGTTTGATAGGGTTGTAGGTGTTTGGTCCTCCCCAACTTTCGGACCTTGGTTGTTGTCTTCCGCATGCTGTGTACACGAGGTTGTCATGTTTCCGAACTGTAAGGGGGTCGGAACCTCGATAGGCGAGCCTGGAGTCCTGTTCTTGTTTGATTGGGGTTCTAGGCGCCGACCTATCGTGGTTTTCAGAACCCTTATGGTGTCGTTCCTCTCTGGGTTTATCTAGTGAGTTTGGGTTCTGTTTGGGGAGCCGTTGAGTTGATTGGTGGTCCCGACGTGAGTATTTCCAGCCAGTGAGTCGAGAGATGTGATGTCAGTTACTGTCGATCTTGTTGATCGTGGATTGGGACTATAGCCTGCATGAGGCATATTGAGCTTGACAAGATGCGCGGATACACTTTCCTCGGTGGGGGCGCGCCCCTCACGAGTGCCACTTGCGGCCGGGAAGAGCCTGAATCGTCATGCCCGCTCAGCCCCCGGAGGTCTAAAGATAACAGAAAAGCACTGTATATATTTTTTTTTCTTATAAGTACAAGCGAACCTCGCCTACCGGTGTCGTGACAGACCGCCACATATACAAATTTACTCTTCAAGCGGACATAGTCTCCTTTGTATATGCACGGCGTCATATTTACAACAACAACAACAACAACAACAACTACATTCTTTAACCACACAGTCACAGTGAACATAAGTGTAGTGGCCCTAGTTCCCATGCAGTGTTTTTCCGATGAATCCACTGTTGGAACACCTAGTTTTGGTGTAGCTGGCCCGCAGTGCATCAATAGGATGCTTTTGAGGGACCCTGTGTGATTTTATTTGCTGTTTTGGCCTTCGGCTGGGTTTGCCAAAATTTCTGGAAAGATTTAAGCCAAACAGAGGTCGTAGATGGATTCAGCATGGAAAAACGCTTGAAAACGACTATTTATTTGCTTGTTTTGGAGTCCGGATGCCCAAAAACGGACACCCGGAAGTTTTTAGTGGAAAATGGTGCATGGGAGGGGCCGTAGACCGCCGGGATGCCACGAGGCGGCCTGTCATTGGCCGGTTCAGGATGCGCGGTCCACAGAGCTGCGCGGCGGGGTGCACAGACCCGGCGCATGGACACGTGGCACCGCCTGATTGGCGGGCCCAGGGCGCGCGGTCTACCGGGTGAGCGCGGCGGTGCATGGACCAGGCGGGAGGACACGTGGCAGCCTCCGGTTGGTGTGGTGCACGCGGCGCGGTCCACGAAATTCCTGTTTTTGGCGTGGACCGGGTGCAGGGGACACGTGTCACTTCCTCATTGGAGGGTGCAGCACACGCGGTGCACGGAACGCCCGAGGTCGGTGCCTCGGGAAGCGTGCCCACGTGCGACCCACGTCGCGCGACTGGCGCGCACGTCGCGCGGTCGGCGGTCAACAGGGAGGACACGTGGCGCCCGCTCATTGGCGGGCGCCACCGCCTTACTGTGCGGGAGGCTGGACACGTGGCGGGCGGTGAGTGGTCCGTTTCGGTGTCCGCTGTTCGGGCGACACGTGGCAGGCTCTGAAGCGGGTCGGACGGATCTTGGATCCCGTCCGACGGCGTGTATTGGGCCGGGCCGCACTGTGCGCGCCCGAAAACCTTGGGCCGGGCCGCACTGTGCGCGCCCGAAAGTTTTCGGGCGCCCGAAAAGTCGGGCCCGAGCCCAATTAACTTGCTTTTTTTTGGGCTTTTTCCTTTGAGGCCTATATAAAGGCCGGCTTGGGTGGATTTTTCCACCCTTTCTCGTGGGATTCAGCTCTTGTGCTTTATACAAAAATTCTTCCTCTCCCTCTTGCCAATCTTCTGGTAAAGTTTCAGATTTTCTGGGAAGCCGCGACGACTGCTTCTTCTGCCTCGTAGTGCGGAGCGACAGTTTACTATTGAGGCCCATTTCCGTCGCAGTTTAGTCCGGGAGACCTGCAGAGCTACCCCGACCACATTTTTGGACGATTTCTTCGCCAGCGGTTGCACGAGAGGTATATCTACGTTTTCCGTGTTGATCATTTTTCCCAGAAATGAGCTTTTTTGAGGGTTTGGGGTACATTTTTACGCCCCTTTGCTACAGTTTGGGTTCTTGACAGCAGCAACTTCGCGGAATTTTATCTTCACTTCTGGATATCGGATTTCGACGATTCAAGAGCCTATCGACATCTACACTTCGCGAGGATCGTCGTGATATTTTTATTGGAATTTTGGAAATTTATTTTCAGGTGAAATTCGCGTGTGAACAGTAACCTTGTTTGCAGATTTTGGAATGTATTTGTGTGTGTGAATTGTGTATAATTGAGATGTGTTGTTGTACCCAGGACTGTAAGAGCACTTTTTCTGTGCTCTTTGCACTGTGGATCTGGGCAGTTGTCGATTGCTGGACTGTTTATCTGTACCGTCTCGGACAGTTAGCGTGTTCAGGTGGGTGATCCTGCTTTCAATAACTATGGACTGCACTCTAATTCTGCAATTATTTATGCATGCATGATAGTATTTGAGCTAATAAATCTGTGCAAACGTTATGTTAGTACCCACAGTTGATAATTGCTAAATTTGATGATCTTGTTGGAACCCTTGCAACATAGAAACCTTTTTAATTGGAAAACTTGACTTAGCACATCTATTATGCATTGTATGTCATCCTCAGACGGCTACTATTGGATTTATGCATTTGCTTTAGTTCTCCCACGTCATTGTTACTTTTGTCATTCTGGACATAGTGGTCTTCCCCTGAGTTGTGGGTTGGGAGGTTTAGTAGCTTTGGATGCATTGTACTCGTGTCTGGGGACCGAGTAGAGTTGGTAGCAGTCTGTAGTTGTTCATCATTGAGATAGTGACATGTGGGACTGGGATCTTTGGGAGATGATCATTGGGACAGTGTGGATTCTTAGTTAGCGAGTGAGACAGTGATTGGATCATAGCCTGCAGGAGCCATACTTGAGATCGACAGAGATGCGCAGATACTTTGCTCGGTGGGGTCGCTACCCACGAGTGCCACTACGGAGTTGGGCTGGTTACTTCTATTGCGGCTTGTCGATGTTGGTGTCCCTCTGGCTGAGCCAGTTTTGGCAGTCATGGACATCGTCCCTCTGGCTGAGCCAGTTTTGGCAGCTACGGACATACCTACAGCAGTAGGTAGGCGCAGGTTTGACTGGACCGTTTGGGCAGTCAGTTTGGATTGGGTGACTTGAGTCGAGCATCAGTAGAGACATATTGTCTTCGGTCTTTTTTTTCCTTGAGCATTTAGATAGAGGCATAGTAGCAGTAGATGTCTTACTTTCCAGCTTTTCTATACTGCATTTTTTTTTTTACTTTATGCCTCTTGTAGACTTAGTGGGCAGGCCGTCGGGCTTGTTGGCGGCACCCACTGAGAACTACTGTGGGAGGTAGTTCTCACACCCGTCGTGGTGTCTTTTCCCCAGGGACTCCAGCTCCAGTTCCTGCGGTGCCCGTTGCTGATCCAGCTCCTTCAGACCGAGGTAAGGGAATCGCGAGGTAGATCCCTTTTCCCTTTCAGCTTCAGCGAGAGATAGAGGTACCCGATGTACTTTTGGTTGTGTCTAAGTTTGAGAGATCTTGTAGTGAGGGATCGAGTTGTACCTTTTTGTTTTCTTTTGAGAGACTCTTGTATTTTGGTGAGGACTTTATGTATATTTTATGGGAGAGATTGTTTTATTTCTTATAGTTAGCTAGCTTTACTTATCAGCTCTGATATCTGTTAGTATAGTTGATCTCTATTTTTGCAGGTTAGACGCTACGTCTCTACAGGGCTTCCTGTAGGGGCGGCGGATCTGTTGGCGAGCCCGGGGTACAGTTCTGACCCCGGGGCGTGACAGATTAGAGTGGTATCAGAGCCTAGGATGTAGGTCTTGAGGACTTAGGAACCCTAGGCTTATGGTTTAACCCTAGGATGACCCACGTGAGAGCCGAGACTTTTAGCGAAAGTCTTGATTGGGTATTTAACTCTCCCGAGAGGATAGGGACGAGTGATAGACATGTCTTCCTTTTGTAGCGACTATGTTGGCTGCAGACAACATAGTGCTTCGGGAAGGGGGACATGCCTTTTGACTTTCGCTAGATTGGGTCGAGTGTTGCTTCTGGTTCTGATTGTTTGCTTTGTCCCTCAGGTGGGGATGCCTCCTCGACGTTCGATGGTGACGCGTTCGCAGCCTTCGTCCTCAGAGCCCGAGCAGGAGGACTCGGGGCGAGGACCTCAGGCTGAGATTCAGGAGCTCCGTGCCCAGATGGCACAGATGGCTGAGGCGGCTAGACGCCAGGAGGAGGCAGTGGCGCGGCTGACGCTCTTATTGGAGCAGAGAGCACAGCCGGCAGTGGCACCCCCTGAGGCTTCGCCGGTGCCTTCTTCCCCTGTTGTGGCACCCCCTGTGGTGCAGCCGGCGCCAGCGATTCCTGCTGAGCCGGTTTCGAGTAGGCCACCGGCCGGGGCGACGGGAGCGTTGACTGAGACAGAGCAGCGGGAGGTTGTTGATTTGCTGATGAGATTTCGGCGGTTCGATCCGCCCCGCTTTTCGGGCATGGGTGCTGAGCCTTGGGCAGCCGAGACTTGGATTACCACCATGGAGCGCCACTTTGAGAGCTTATTTGTGGATGAGAGGTATCGGGTTATTCTGGCTACCCATTTTCTGGAGAGCAACGCCGAGGCGTGGTGGCGGCGTGTGCGACCAGCTGGTCCACCTGGGACGCAGCTTCTTCCCTGGGCCGAGTTTCGGAGCATGTTGCTGGGAGCCTTCTTTCCTGAGAGTGTCCGACAGCGACTGGAGGAGCAGTTGAAGAATCTCCGCCAGGGAGATAGGCCGGTGCACATGTACATAGCGGAATTCAACCAGCTGTTGGCATGTGTGCCTCATGTGGCCAGAGACGAGAGCCATCGTGTCTACATGTTTGAGAGAGGACTTCGTCGAGACATCTACCAGTTCGTCCGCTCCCGCAGACTGCAGACCGTGGAGGCCTCGATGGAGCAGGCCTTGTATGTGGAGTGTGGAGAGGCCGTGATGGATGAGGTATCTCCGGCCCCTGTAGCGACTTCTGGGGCGAAGCGCCCGGCTCCTGCGGAGGAGGGGCAGTCTAGCAGGCAGGGACCCCCGAGACCTCCGCGTTTCTACCCTCAGGGCCGGGGGCACCAGGGACGCCAGAGGTCTGGGGCGTCTCGACAGTCACAGCAGCAGCAGCAGCAGCAACGTCGACCCCCGCGATAGCAGCAGTCCTCACAGCAGTCTTCTCGGCAGCAGCGCTCAGATTGGTGTGTTATCTGTCGGGGCCCTCATCCGCCGACTCAGTGCCCGCAGAGGCAGGGCCGGTGTTTTCGATGCGGGGAGGCCGGCCATATCGCGAGTGCATGTCCCAGGGCCGGTCATCCAGCTCCTTCTTCTGCATCAGCACCGACCGTTCCTTACCAGCCAGCCGGTCCTTCTGCAGCCTACAGCAGGCCAGATTTTGCCTCTTCTTCTTCTCGGCAGCCAGAGCGACGTCCCCCGGCACCGAGCGGTCGTGTATATGCCGCTCAGATTGAGGACGCTTTCGCAGCAGAGCAGGTCGTCGCAGGTATTATTCTGATCTCAGCAGTCCGTGCTCGGGCTCTTTTCGATACCGGTGCTTCTCATTCATTCATCAGTAGATCATTCGCATCCTTGCATGGTATAGCGGTAGCTTCTTTATCATGTGCATTAGAGGTTGAGATACCGGGTCATGTTCTGCATGTTGAGGAGTGCTGTAGAGATTGCCCCATACAGTTGGGATCCTGGATTCTGCCGGCCGACTTGCTGGTCTTACGACAGCTCCAGGATTTCGATGTTGTACTGGGTATGGATTGGTTGTCGAGATATTATGCCACCATTGATTGCCGCGAGAGGACTGTTACTCTTCGTGAGCCGGAGCAGGAGGTGTTTGTCTTCCGGGGCTGTCAGAGTTCGTTGTTCGCCCTGACTATTTCTTCGGCGAGGGCCAGGCGGTTGATGAGTAGAGGATGCACCGCATTTCTGGCGACGATCGTAGAGGTGCCTACGGCGGCACAGGGACTCGAGGATATTCCAGTAGTCCGCGAGTTTCCCGATGTGTTTCCCCCAGAGCTGTCGACCTTGCCGCCAGAGAGGGAGATTGAGTTCGTGATTGATGTGGTACCCGGAACCGCACCAATCTCGAAGGCACCTTACAGGATGGCGCCAGCCGAGCTGAGAGAGTTGAAGGCCCAGCTACAGGATCTTCTGGACAGAGGCTTCATTCGGCCCAGTGTTTCGCCGTGGGGAGCGCCTGTTTTGTTCGTGAAGAAGAAGGATGGGACACTTCGCTTATGTGTGGATTACCGGGAATTGAACAAAGTGACCATCCGGAATAAGTATCCTCTGCCACGGATTGATGACTTGTTTGATCAGCTACAGGGAGCCTCCGTGTTTTCGAAGATTGATCTCCAGTCCGGTTACCACCAGCTGAGGGTGAGGGCCGAGGACATCCCCAAGACGGCGTTCAGATCCCGGTATGGACATTACGAGTTTACGGTTATGCCGTTTGGTTTGACCAATGCCCCAGCTGCATTCATGGATCTGATGAACCGGGTATTTCAGCCGTACTTGGATCGATTTGTGGTTGTGTTCATTGATGACATCCTGATTTACTCCCGGAGCGATGCGGAGCACGAGGAGCACTTGAGGATAGTGCTGCAGCTTCTACGTGATAAGAAGTTGTATGCCAAGCTTAAAAAGTGCGAGTTTTGGCTTCGGGAGGTTGCTTTCTTGGGCCACATTGTTTCAGCCGCTGGAGTGGCGGTCGACCCGACGAAGATTGACACAGTTCGGGATTGGCCGAGGCCGACGACGGTTACCGAGGTACGGAGTTTCTTGGGCTTGGCTGGTTATTATCGTCGGTTCGTGGAGGGCTTTGCGAAGCTCTCTACTCCCCTGACCAGTTTGACGAGGAAGGGGACGAGGTTCGTTTGGACCGAGCAGTGTCAGCAGAGTTTCGAGGAACTGAAGAGAAGACTGATCTCCGCACCTGTTCTTGCACTGCCGGTTATGGGAGAGGGTTTCGTGATCTACAGTGACGCCTCGCACAGCGGTCTGGGTTGTGTCTTGATGCAGCATGGTAGGGTAATTGCCTATGCTTCACGGCAATTAAAGGATTACGAGAAGAATTACCCTACACATGACTTAGAGCTTGCAGCTGTTGTTTTTGCACTGAAGCTGTGGCGGCATTACCTCTATGGAGAGCATTGTGAGATTTATACAGATCATAAGAGCTTAAAGTATCTGTTCACCCAAAAGGAGCTGAACCTTAGGCAACGCCGGTGGTTGGAGTTGTTAAAGGATTACGATCTGAGTATCCTTTACCACCCCGGCAAGGCCAATGTGGTGGCAGATGCTTTGAGCAGGAGGTCAGTGCATAGCTTGAGTTTGATGATTACCCAGCAGGCACAGTTGATAGAGCAGATGAGGCGACTCCAGATTGAGGTAGTATCCCCTGGGGTCTCTGCGAGGCTTATGACTATGGTCTTGCAGCCCACTCTGCTGGACAGGATCAGGGAGACGCAGAGTGAGGACCCCCACTTGGAGAGGATCAGGGCACAGATTCAGACAGATCAGAGAGGGGATTTCTCAGTGGACAGCTCGGGAGTACTACGGTACAGGGACCGAGTTTGTGTGCCATCGGACTTGGAGATTAGAGATCAGATATTGAGAGAGGCCCATTATACACCTTATACCATCCATCCTGGAGGTACTAAGATGTATAAGGACCTTAAGGCACACTTTTGGTGGTCGGGGATGAAGCGGGATATTGGAAGGTTTGTTGCTCAGTGCTTAACTTGCCAGCAAGTGAAGGCAGAGCATCGTGTTCCTGCTGGCAAGTTGCAGAGCCTTCCAATTCCCGAATGGAAGTGGGACCGTATCACCATGGATTTTGTGACTGGGCTACCGAGATCGCAGAGTGGAGCCGACGCAGTCTGGGTGATTGTTGATAGACTTACCAAGTCAGCACATTTCCTGCCTGTACAGATGACTTGGTCCTTGGAGCGCCTGGCACAGCTATACTTGGATGAGATCGTGAGGCTGCACGGTGTACCAGCGTCCATTGTTTCAGATCGAGACCCGAGGTTCGTGTCACGGTTTTGGGGGAGCTTACAGTCAGCCATGGGTACTCAGCTTAGTTTCAGCACAGCTTTCCACCCACAGACAGACGGTCAGTCAGAGCGCACCATTCAGACGCTTGAGGATATGTTGCGTGCGTGCGTCATGGATTTTGGAGGTGGTTGGCACCGACACTTACCCCTGGTTGAGTTCGCGTACAACAACAGCTTTCAAGCGAGCATTCAGATGGCTCCGTTTGAGGCGTTGTACGGACGCAAGTGTCGGTCGCCCCTATACTGGAGCGATGTGGGTGAGAGGAGGACGCTGGGGCCAGATTTACTGCTGGAGGCGGAAGAGAAGGTTCGGGTGGTACGTCGGCACTTGGAGACGGCCCAGAGTCGCCAGAAGAGTTATGCAGATGTTCGGCGGCGAGACCTTGAGTTCCAGGTTGGTGATCATGTCTTCTTAAAGGTCTCGCCCTCGAAGGGGGTCCGGAGGTTTGGAGTGCGCGGGAAGCTTAGTCCCCGCTTTATTGGACCCTTTGAGGTACTCGAGAGGGTAGGCCCTGTGGCTTATAGAGTTGCTCTACCTCCCCGTTTGGCTGGTGTTCATGATGTCTTCCATGTTTCGGCCTTGAGGAGATATGTGTTCGATCCGTCTCATGTCATTGACTTCGCATCCTTGGATATTGGCGAGGACTTGGTTTACGAGGAGCGCCCGTTGCGGATTCTGGCTCGAGAGGTGAGGGAATTGCGCAACCGGGCAATACCTTATGTGAAGATCCTTTGGAGCAACCATGAGGAGCGAGAGGCTACCTGGGAGCTTGAGACGGCAATGCGAGATGCCTACCCTTTTCTGTTCGAGACTTCTGGCTGAGGTACGTTCGTTTTTACTCTGTTTCGTTTCGAGGACGAAACTTTCTTTTAGTGGGGGAGGATGTAGTGGCCCTAGTTCCCATGCAGTGTTTTTCCGATGAATCCACTGTTGGAACACCTAGTTTTGGTGTAGCTGGCCCACAGTGCATCAATAGGATGCTTTTGAGGGACCCTGTGTGATTTTATTTGCTGTTTTGGCCTTCGGCTGGGTTTGCCGAAATTTCTGGAAAGATTTAGGCCAAACAGAGGTCGTAGATGGATTCAGCACGGAAAAACGCTTGAAAACGACTATTTATTTGCTTGTTTTGGAGTCCGGATGCCCAAAAACGGACACCCGGAAGTTTTTAGTGGAAAATGGTGCATGGGAGGGGCCGTAGACCGCCGGGATGCCACGTGGCGGCCTGTCATTGGCCGGTTCAGGATGCGCGGTCCACAGAGCTGCGCGGCGGGGTGCACAGACCCGGCGCATGGACACGTGGCACCGCCTGATTGGCAGGCCCAGGGCGCGCGGTCTACCGGGTGAGCGCGGCGGTGCATGGACCAGGCGGGAGGACGCGTGGCAGCCTCCGGTTGGTTGGTGCACGCGGCGCGGTCCACGGAATTCCTGTTTTTGGCGTGGACCGGGTGCAGGGGACACGTGTCACTTCCTCATTGGAGGGTGCAGCACACGCGGTGCACGGAACGCCCGAGGTCGGTACCTCGGGAAGCGTGCCCACGTGCGACCCACGTCGCGCGACCGGCGCGCACGTCGCGCGGTCGGCGGTCAACAGGGAGGACACGTGGCACCCGCTCATTGGCGGGCGCCACCGCCTTACTGTGCGGGAGGCTGGACACGTGGCGGGCGGTGAGTGGTCCGTTCCGGTGTCCGCTGTTCGGGCGACACGTGGCAGGCTCTGAAGCGGGTCGGACGGATCTTGGATCCCGTCCGACGGCGTGTATTGGGCCGGGCCGCACTGTGCGCGCCCGAAAACCTTGGGCCGGGCCGCACTGTGCACGCCCGAAAGTTTTCGGGCGCCCGAAAAGTCGGGCCCGAGCCCAATTAACTTGCTTTTTTTGGGCTTTTTCCTTTGAGGCCTATATAAAGGCCGGCTTGGGGTGGATTTTTCCACCCTTTCTCGTGGGATTCAGCTCTTGTGCTTTATACAAAAATTCTTCCTCTCCCTCTTGCCAATCTTCTGGTAAAGTTTCAAATTTTTGGGAAGCCGCGACGACTGCTTCTTCTGCCTCGTAGTGCGGAGCGACAGTTTACTATTGGAGGCCCATTTCCGTCGCAGTTTAGTCCGGGAGACCTGCAGAGCTACCCCGACCACTTTTTTGGACGATTTCTTCGCCAGCGATTGCACGAGAGGTATATCTACATTTTCCGTGTTGATCATTTTTCCCAGAAATGAGCTTTTTTGAGGGTTTGGGGTACATTTTTACGCCCCTTTGCTACAGTTTGGGTTCTTGACAGCAGCAACTTTGCGGAATTTTATCTTCACTTCTGGATATCGGATTTCGACGATTCAAGAGCCTATCGACATCTACACTTCGCGAGGATCGTCGTGATATTTTTATTGGAATTTTGGAAAATTTATTTTCAGGAGAAATTCACGTGTGAACAGTAACCTTGTTTGCAGATTTTGGAATAGTATTTGTGTGTGTGAATTGTGTATAATTGAGATGTGTTATTGTACCCAGGACTGTAAGAGCACTTTTTCTGTGCTCTTTGCACTGTGGATCTGGGCAGTTGTCGATTGCTGGACTGTTTATCTGTACCGTCTCGGACAGTTAGCGTTTTCAGGTGGGTGATCCTGCTTACAATAACTATGGACTGCACTCTAATTCTGCAATTATTTATGCATGCATGATAGTATTTGAGCTAATAAATCTGTGCACACGTTATGTTAGTACCCACAGTTGATAATTGCTAAATTTGTTGATCTTGTTGGAACCCTTGCAACATAGAAACCTTTTTAATTGGAAAACTTGACTTAGTACATCTTTTATGCATTGTATGTCATCCTCAGACGGCTACTATTGGATTTATGCATTTGCTTTAGTTCTCCCACGTCATTGTTACTTTTGTCATTCTGGACATAGTGGTCTTCCCCTGAGTTGTGGGTTGGGAGGTTTAGTAGCTTTGGATGCATTGTACTCGTGTCTGGGGACCGAGTAGAGTTGGTAGCAGTCTGTAGTTGTTCATCATTGAGATAGTGACATGTGGGACTGGGATCTTTGGGAGATGATCATTGGGACAGTGTGGATTCTTAGTTAGCGAGTGAGACAGTGATTGGATCATAGCCTGCAGGAGCCATACTTGAGATCGACAGAGATGCGCAGATACTTTGCTCGGTGGGGTCGCTACCCACGAGTGCCACTCCGGAGTTGGGCTTGTTACTTCTATTGCGGCTTGTCGATGTTGGTGTCCCTCTGGCTGAGCCAGTTTTGGCAGTCATGGACATCGTCCCTCTGGCTGAGCCAGTTTTGGCAGCTACGGACATACCTACAGCAGTAGGTAGGCGCAGGTTTGACTGGACCGTTTGGGCAGTCAGTTTGGATTGGGTGACTTGAGTCGAGCATCAGTAGAGACATGTTAGTCTTCGGTCTTTTTTTTCCTTGAGCATTTGGATAGAGGCATAGTAGCAGTAGATGTCTTACTTCCAGCTTTTCTATACTGCATTTTTTTCTTTTACTTTATGCCTCTTGTAGACTTAGTGGGCAGGCCGTCGGGCTTGTTGGCGGCACCCACTGAGAACTACTGTGGGAGGTAGTTCTCACACCCGTCGTGGTGTCTTTTCCCCAGGAACTCCAGCTCCAGTTCCTGCGGTGCCCGTTGCTGATCCAGCTTCTTCAGACCGAGGTAAGGGAATCGCGAGGTAGATCCTTTTTCCCTTTCAGCTTCAGCGAGAGATAGAGGTACCCGATGTACTTTTGGTTGTGTCTAAGTTTGAGAGATCTTGTAGTGAGGGATCGAGTTGTACCTTTTTGTTTTCTTTTGAGAGACACTTGTATTCAGGAGAGGACTTTATGTATATTTTATGGGAGAGATTGTTTTATTTCTTATAGTTAGCTAGCTTTCCTTATCGCTCTGATATCTGTTAGCATAGTTGATCTCTATTTTTGCAGGTTAGACGCTACGTCTCTACAGGGCTTCCTGTAGGGGCGGCGGATCTGTTGGCGAGCCCGGGGTACAGTTCTGACCCCGGGGCGTGACAATAAGTAGGAAAAGTAATTTCATTCAATCACATCAAAGATCACTATGGGTTCGCAAACGGTGTCCACCCGACACCCAATTTTTCCAAAACTTCTACACATTCACAAAAGGCGGCTACATGTTTTTGAAAGGATAAATCCAGAGGTTTTCAAAATTGTGCCCACATGACACTTGGTTTATGGAAAGCGATTTCGAAATCTTTATTTAACGTAAAACGGCCGCATAAGAATTCATAACAGTAAATTAAATCCACAGTGCCAACTAATTAACTAACCAACATCCAGCATACTCCACAGTCACGCAAATTAAACTAACAGTTAAACTGAGAAGTGAAAAGAGATAAACCAAAACGGAAATAACGTTATAAAGCCTCATACGGCTAAGGTCCTCTCGACGCGGCCTCACCACCGTCCCGATTATTACACCTAGTCGGACCTGTCATAGTGTGGGAAAGTCAGTAACAAATAAAGTAGATGTTTCAATAATTAGCAATAACTTTAAAAATAAAATGATTACACCGGAGTCTTTCGCTTTTTCCCCTCATGTATCCACCTCACTTGATTTGATTACAACTGGTACATGTCGGGGAGTCGACGATCTCCCCTCGTGAACATTTACTTTACTTACGTCATGCTTTTAACCCCTTCACGGTGCTAGTGCTGCACTTTTAGCTGGCGTGAAGGAGTTCCCACACGGCACTTTCATTTTTGTGGGATACACGGGTCATCCAGACCACTTCTCCGCAAAAGTACACCCATGCGGAGGCCAATCCGCCTGTGTACGTGCAGCATCTAAAAGATGATAGCCGGATTTGGCGTGTACAATCACCGCGACGCTTAGTCGCCACAATTAATAGCAGAAGATCCGGTAGTTATTTATGCGAAAGGTTAAATCGAGTTAAAACATCTCATCTACTTTATTAGGCATATTAATACACTTTTACGATGACATGCTGCACTTATTGCACTTACTGCACTTATTGCAAGAGTACCCACCTGGTTGCGGAAAGATCGGAGCACTTGGGTCTTTTAACACACTCCCGCTGCACACCTGGACCTAAAGAAGTCCCAAAAAATGATAGTTAATAAAACGCACTAACACTGCGGAAACGGAAATCCAAAACCAACCCCGCGACGAAAAACCCAAAAACGACGCTCCTACGACACTTGACGGTGCCCCGCGCGGACGCCGCCGCCCGCGGATGCCCCGCGCGGCCCAAAACCGCGCGGTGTGTGTCTGCGGACGGCGCCCGCGCGGCGCCCGCCTGCCCCGCGGGTGCCCCGCGCGGCGCAAGGCCGCGCGGCACACACCCGCCCGCGGGCACCCCGCGGGGCGCAAGGCCGCGCGGTGCGTGCCCGGGGGGCGGCGCCCGTGCGGCGCTGCCCGCCCGTGGGCGCCTCGCGCGGCGTAAGGCCGCGCGGCCGCGCGCCCGGGGGCGGCGCATGCGTGGCGCCCGCGCGGCGCTGCCCGCCTGCGGCCGTTCCGCGCGGCGCAAGGCCGCGCGGGTGCGCGTCCGCGGGCGGCGCCCGCCCGCCCGCGGGCGCCCCGTGCGGCGCGGGGCCGCGCGGTGCGCTCCCGCGGGCGGCGCCCGCGCGGCGCCCGCCCGCGCGATGCCCTAGCGGCACCGCGCGTCGTCCGCCCGAGCGCGCGGTGCCCTAGCGGCACCGCACGTCGTTCGCCCGCCCGCGCCGTGCCCTAGATCATGCGGCGGCGGCGTCGGGGCCGGCGGCGACGACGGGGGTGGAGACGGCGATGCAGACAACGAAAAAGACACGAAAAGCCCCAATGACGTGACAAAACGAAATCTACTTACCGAAAATCCCGACGGGGAAGTCGACCCATCGCTCTTCTAATTCCGGTATGTCGTTCGGGGTGATCGGATTCCTCCGTCTTCTTCCTCCTTCTTTCTTTTGCCCTTCTTCGGTTAGGGTTCCGCTTTTTTCTTCTTTTTTCTCCCTCGTTCTCTCCGGCTAGGGTTTCTCTTTTTGCGAAAAATGGGATTTTCCTTTTCATACGTATAATTAAATCCCACCTTTTAATTACTGTCACCGATCAATTAATTTTTTAATAAATTAATCCTACGGGATAAACCCATATTTTCTCGTAAAACGTGCAGAATATTTTACACGAATTCCGATGCACGTTAAGTCACCGCAACTCTAAAAACCCTATTTCGGGAGATCCCTACATCGGATTTCAGATCCGATTGCACCGTCGGTCTTCGTTTTTTGTGCTCTTTCACAGAAAAATACTCATGTAACACACCGACCGACTTATAGAAACTCGATAATTTCGATCCACTAAAAGGGGTACTTTATTAGAAGGAGGGTAAAATATCACTAAAAAGTCGTGTCATTACATCCAGAGTTGGGCTTGTTACTTGCAATTGCGACTTGTCGACGCAGTCCCTCTGGCTGGGCCAGTTTTGGCAGTCACGGACACCCTACGGTAGACCGATCCTCTTGTCGATGTGCGGCAGTAGGTGGGCGCAGGTTTGACTGGACCCTATGTGGCTGTCAGTGTAGATTGGGTGACTATATTTGAGAGTTAGTAGATGCATTATATTTCCATCTGTTCCACTTCTTGAGCATTTAGATAGAGGCATAGTAGCTGTAGAGTTATGTTTGCAGCTCTTTTCCTTTCAGTATTGCAATTGTTACTTCATGCCTCTAGTAGACTTAGTGGGCAGACCATTGGGCTTGGTGGCGGTACCCACTGAGAACTACTGTTGGTTGTAGTTCTCACACCCGCTGGGGGTTTTCCCCTTTCTTTTTTCCTCTCCTTGTTTTTGCAGAGCCTTCCGCGGGGGTTGCTGTTCCCTCTGTGGCTGATCGAGGTAAGTGAGTTGCGAGCTAGTTCCCTACCCGTCATCTGAGTATAGCTGTACCCCCCCCTTTTATTTTGGAGCTTTTTGTATAGTCTGATGGACTTTTATTAGCTAGTTACTATTGAGAGTTGTATTTTGAGAGACTTGTAGTGAGGTTCAGACTTGTACATTTTGGACAGCTGTATTATTTTATTTCTGTAGTTTACTTTCAGCTCTGATATCTGTATAGCTATAGTATCTTTCTTTTTGCAGGTTAGACGCTTCGTCTATACGGGGTTCACCGTATGGGCAGCGGATCTGTTGGCGAGCCCGGGGTCGCAGTTTCGACCCCGGAGCGTGACAGTAAGGGGTCGAGAACTTCGAAAGGTTGAGTCTGGAGTCTGTTCTTGTTTGATTGGGATTCTAGACACCGACCTTTCGGGATTCTCGGACCCTTACTGTGTCGGTTGTTTCTTTCTCGTCCGTGAGTTGGATGTCCTGTTTTGGGAGCCGTTGGGTTGACGACGGTCCCGGCTGTTGAGTACCTCCAGCTAGTGGGTTAGCATTGTGAGTTGGACATTGTCGATTTGATTGATCGTGGATTTGGATTATAGCCTGCATGAGCCATATTGAGCTCGACAGAGATGCGCAGATACTTTCCTCGGTGGGGTCGCGCCCCTCGAGTGCCACTCCGGAGTTAGGCATGTTACTTTGCTATCGCGACTTGTCGACGCAGTCTCTCTGGCTGGGCCAGTTTTGGCAGTCACAGACGCCCTACGTAAGTCCGATCCTCCTTAGATGTAACGGCCGTAGGTGGGCGCAGGTTTGACTGGACCCTATGTGGTAGTCAGTATAGATTGGGTGATTATATTTGAGAGATAGTAGATGCATCATGTTTCCATCTGTTACTGTAGAGTACCGGGACTTTGTAGAGTGCACCGACCTCGCAGGATGGCGTGGTGCGGGGGAATCGCTTGAGCGTGTTCCATTTGGATTTACAAATGAGTTCGGATTATTTTGGATCGACGCAGAATCCTTTGGGAAGAAAAGTGAATTAGTGGCGTCGAACTTGGAAGCCCAGTTTGAATCAGCGATTTCGAGGCATTGCGTACTTGTAGAGTACTTGTTGAGTATTGGATTGGATAGAGAATCGACTCCACGGTTGTGCATAGAAAATTTGGAAGTGTTGGAACATGTGTATTTTCAGGTTACAGCGGAGTTCGGGTGGTTTCGGACTGATGCGGAGGCCCCAAAGGAGAAAAGTGACTTGGAGCTGGCAATTAAAGGATTTAAGTAATTATTTGTAACTCGCTTTGGAGTTGAGAAAAGGAATGAGAAAAGAATCCAAGTAAGGTTTTTCTTGTAAGAGCACCGGATTGTTGGATTGAGCGCGCCGACTCCATCGATGAGCTTTTTGAGTGGGGAAAAGCTTGGAACATGTGTATTTTGTGTTTACAGTGAGGTTCGGGAGACTTCGGAGTGGTGCGAAAGCTCCCGGGGCAATAAGTGAGTTGTCGGCAAGGATTGGAAGCTTCAGATTTCGGAGTTCTACATTTGGGGTGCTTTAGTTCCGGAACTGCGGCTTGAGTTCCGAAACTGAGCACTGTGTTCCGGAACTCAAGTTCTAGTTCTGGAACTAATGTAGTTAGTACCGGTACCCCATTATGAGTACCGGTACACAGTGCCCCTGGGAGCCAGAATTAAGCTATTTCGGATATTTTGAGTGAGGGCATTTTGGTCATTTCATCTCCCACTGTTCTTCTCCTTTGCTACCCTCTATATATGAGCCCCTGCTTCTCCTCCACGACAGGGAAAAGAGAAGAAAAAAAAAAGAGAGAGAAAGTAAGGAAATGAGAGAAGAAGGAGAAGGAAAAGAAGTGAAGTGTGGTGCTTGTGGTCTGTGCTTGGAGCTGGACGGAACCGCGCGCGCGTCGGCTGTACACGAGGTAGGTTGGCAGATTTTTGTAGTTGGTTTTGGATTTCCTTAGATGGATTTGGTGATGGATTTTGATGAACCTTTAAGCTTAATTGGATTATTTCTTCCATCTTTTGCTTTGTTGCTGCGAGCTTGGGATTTTCGTTGCGCGGAGTCGAAGCATGCGTGCGTACGTGCGTGAGTGTGTGTGCATGCTGTGGGTTGGCCGCGGAGAGGACTGGAGCGCATGGAGGTTTTGCTGAGGTCCTTGTGAGGCTGCTGTGAGCTTCGGCGGAGTTATGGGATGCTTGACAGGATGCGCGAGCGCGAGGGCATTTTCGACAGATTGTGAGTTCGACGCTACACCGACTTCGGCTTGGCCTACGGAAAGCATTCCAGGTGGGTTGGAATTTCTCCGAAATGTATGGAATGCCCTCTAAAGCTTCTGTAAGCATGTTGATCATATTTAGTTTATCTGTTTTTGTCACGCCCCGGGTGTAAACCAGAACTCGGGCTCGTCTACAGATCCGCCGTGCACACGGAATTTTCCGTGTACACGAAGCGCTGGTAACCTGCTCAGATATAGAGATATAATAAAAAAGCATAAAAACAGAGCTAAAATAAAACTAGTACATCTCAGACAAAAACTGGAAAGGAAAGTACAACAAAGTTCTCAAAAAAAATATACATGTGTCTCTCCCAGCTCACAAAATAAATACATCCAGCTGGCCGAAGCCAGACCCAAAATAAAAGGAAAATACAACCGTCTGAGTGTACTGGGGATACATCCAAATCTACTGAACTCTGAATCAGGAAAACAGCTAACTAGTCAGCGATCCTCTTACCTCGGTCCTGGGAAGAGGGTCCCGCAGCTCTTGCAGAGGACTCTGCAAAACAAAGGGGGAAAAGAACAGGAAAAGAGTGGGGGTGAGAACTACTATAAAGACAGTAGCCTCCCCTAGTAGGTAAACCTCAACTCAGACATACCCACTAGGACTACCAGAGGCGAAAAGAATAAAGATGGTAAACTATGAGTAAGCAACTGATAAAACTACCACTACAACGCCTCTATATGCCCAGCTAAAAAGACAGCTAAAATGTATGCATCAGAATATACATATGCCTGCCTGGGTAACCCAACTAACCACCGGTGAACACCGGTACTGCCTGCTATGCCTACTAACTCACAACTCAGCTGCGGGGTGCAGACCGGTTCCTGACCGACACGGTCCCATCCCAAAGGCAACAGACCGGCTCCTGACCGGCACGGTCCCAAGCACGCACACTCCGGAGTGGCACTCGAGGGGAGCGACCCTCACGAGTGAAATAAGTCGCCATAAGAAATCTGGTATAGTAGGACTGGACCAAGACTCTAATCCAGTGGGAAAAACCCTCCACTAAAGAAGTCCCGATCCCCTATCCCCCAAATCTGATGCATTAATAACAGTCCGGTCAACCGCCCAAAGTCTGCGGTTGCTGCAAATACTGTGGTGGCCCAGATTCCCATGTAGCTTTTTCTGGTGAATCCATGGTTTAGAACACCTATTGTTGGTGTGTCTGGCCCATTGTGCATCAAGGGGATGCTACAGATGGACCCTGTGAGATATCTACAGCTGTGTTGGCCTTCGGCTGTGTTTGTCAAAATTTTGAAAAGGTTTTTGGCCAAACAGAGGTTGGAAATGGATTCAGCGCGGAAAAACGCTTGAAAACGGCTATTTGCTTGTTAAATTCTGAGTCCGGATGCCCAAAAACGGACTCCCGGAAGTTTTCGTTGAATTTCGGTGCATGGGAGGGGCCGTGGACCGCCGGCTGCCACGTGGCAGCCCATGATTGGCCGGTCCGCAGCGCGTGGTCCACGGAGTGCCGCGGCTGGGTGCATGGACCCGGCGCATGACACGTGGCGCCGCCTGATTGGCGGGCTCGTGAGGCGCGGTCTACAGAATCTGCGCGGCGGTGCATGGACCGGGGCGGGGGGACACGTGGCACCCCGCGGTTGGTCGGTGCACGCGGCGCGGTCCACGGAACCTAAATTTGGTGCGTGGACCAGGTGCACGGGACACGTGTCGTCACGCTATTCGCGGGCTCACGAGGCGCGGCGCACGGGGTGGCGGACGGGCGCCTCGGGGCGCGTGCGTGGCAGGCGGCCAGGGCAGCGCCCTGCCCGCATGTGTGACCGCGACAGTGGCAGGGCCACGTGTCGCCCTGCCACTGGCGGGCGCCACCTACCCGCTTTGACCGCGGGGAGGGGCACGTGTCGGCGATTGGCGCGCCCCGCACAGCTGTTCGCTGTGCGGGACGCGTGTCGGGCGGGGAGGCGCGCGACGTGGCCGCCGCTGAGTCGCTCCGCCCGCTGTCGCCTGTTGGACGGGCGACGTGGAGGCCCAGGAGCATTTCGGGCGCGCACAGTGTTGGGCCGGGCCCAACACTGTAGCAGCCCGAAAAATTTCGGGCGCCCGAAAGTGGGGACTTTTTGGGTATTTTCCCATTTGTTTCCTGCGGCCTATAAATAGCCCGAGCTCCTTTCTTCTTCGTTTTTTTTGCACTTCCGAGCTTCAAACTGCCTAGAGCCCTTTACCAAAGTTGTTCCTCTCGCAGTCAAGCTTCCATCTGCAGAGTTTGGGGATTTTTGGGGGCACACTTTTCTAGATTCTCATTTTCTTGGCGCGGCGCGACGCTCTTTCTTCGGTGTTTCTTCCGTCGCTCTTCGGTGTACGAGCTCCCCCGACCTACTCCAACCATCTTTTCGAGCGATTTCTTCGCTCCTGGATTCGTGACAGGTGAGGCTACGATTTTGGGTTTAACTCGCACATTTTCAGATTTCGTGTTTTTCGTGGTGTTTTCTTGTGCTCATTGGGACCCTTCTTGCTGTGAGTTTTTGGTGAGGGCAGCAGCTTCTTTTGAGGAGATCTTCGCGCACAAATCTTGGATCAGGACGTGCTTGTAGACTTTTTTCATCTACTCGACGCAAGGATCATCGTGGTATTTTTTTTGGAATTTCCTGAGATCTTTCCGGTGGTATACATCTTCCTCTTTATCTGTGCAAGATTTTACAGTTATGTGGTTGTATATTTTCGCGCGCCCGTGTTGTGGAATTTATATCTTGGCCTACGGAACTTCGATTTGGGCGTGCAGGTACTTGTTTCGAAGCTATCGACACGAAGAACGCCGGGATATTTTTATTGGAATTTATTGGGCACTTTCAGCAGGTGAAATTTTGGCATCTGTGTAGCTGAAATTCAGCATGAGATTTTTGGGCAGATTTTTGGGAATTTGTGTATGATTGTAGCCTATGTTGTACCCAGGTGGGATTTTGGACTGTACTGGACTTACTGGACAGTGAGTTGCTGTTTTTCTGGTATTATCAGCTGTAGGACTTGGACAGATCAGCGCATCAATTGGGTGACCTCTTTTTCAAGATCAGCGGACTGTATACTAATTCTAGCTTTAGGGACTTGCATATTTTAATGTTTGTTGTACAGCATGCTAGAATGTTTGAATTGTTGATCCTGTTGTAGTTAGATGATCTTGAGATTATTATCTTGCTCCCTACAAGCTGTTGATTATTATTTATCTTGGAACTTGACCTAGCACCACTGCCATATGATGCATGTTCAGCCAGACTATAGAAAACCTCAACTTGGGCTAGGTTTTTATTGCTCTAGACATTCCCACTTCACTATTCTTTTTATCACTCTGGACTTAGAGTTTTCCTCGCCCAAGTAGAGGGCCGAGAGGTCGGATTACGGTGGGATGCTTTTACACTCGTGTCTGGGGACCGAGTGGAGTTGTTAGCAGTCTGTAGACCAGATTTCTTTGGGAGAGTGACTTTGGTTGTAGATCTGGGATCTTGAGAGCTTTTTGAGTTACAGTGAGTCTCGGCTGTGCAGTTTTCCAGCCTGTAAGTGAGGCAGTGTTCCTTTGGTTACAGTCGATCTTGTTGATCGAGGATTTGGATTATAGCCTGCATGAGCCACATTTGAGCTCGACAGAGATACGCGGATACTTTCCTCGGTGGGGTCGCTCCCCTCGAGAGCCACTCCGGAGTTGGGCCTGTTCTTCTATCGCGACTTGTCGACGCAGTGTTCCCTCTGGCTGGGCCAGTTAGTGGCAGTCACGGACACAGTCCCTCTGGCTGGGCCAGTTAGTGGCAGTCACGGACGCCCTACGTAAGTCCGGTCCCCCGGGACGTGACGGCAGTAGGTAGGCGCAGGTTTGACTGGACCCTATGCAGCAGTCAGTTTAGATTGGGTGATTTGAGTCGAGGGCTAGATGTAGCATCATGTTCTTTCTGTTCCACTTTTGAGCATCTAGATAGAGGCATAGTAGCTGTAGAGTTTACTTTACCAGCTTTTCCCTTTCCGCACTGCATTGTTACTTTTTGCCTCTAGTAGACTTAGTGGGCAGACCGTCGGGCTTGTTGGCGGCACCCACTGAGAACTACTTGGGACGTAGTTCTCACACCCGTCGTGGTGTCTTTTCCCCAGGGACTTCTTCTTCTGCTCCTGTTCCTGCCGCACCTGTTGCTGACCCGACTGATCGAGGTAAGGGAGTCGCGAGATAGATCCCTACCAGTTGTCGCCCTGAGAGTAGATGTACCTCCCTACATTTTGAGAGTTCATGTTGAGTGACCTTGTAGTGAGGATTGAGTTGTACTCTTCTTATTTTGAGAGATATTTGTGTTTTGGTGAGGATTCTGGTTGTATATTTTGTTAGAGTTGTATTTATTTTATCCAGCTTTTACTTTTCAGCTCTGATATCTGTATAGTGTAGATTTCTTTTGCAGGTTAGTCACTACGTCTATACGGGGCTTCCCGTATGGGCGGCGGATCTGTTGGCGAGCCCGGGTCGCAGTTTCGACCCGGGGCGTGACAAATACCCTGCCCTCAAGCCTGCCTGCCCCAAATCCCCGATCCCTGACTACACTATCCCAGCCCCTGCTCTAACCCGAGCATGATATTCCCTATGTCTAGGTAACTTGAGAAAATAAATAAAAACTGGGTTTCTCCTAAGTCAATACCAGCATGATAGTGTAGCAGAAAAAGGTGGCCATTCAAGCATGCAAAAGTCCTTTACTTAGCAAGATAATTTCAGTGTTCCAATTCTTACAATATGCCTTTGTTTGAATATCTGAAGTACTGACATGCCATAAGCTAATTTCTACACATGCATAAGTCTCCCAATTAAACATAAAGCATAATATGGTCTCAGCCGATTATTACCAAAAGGTTTAAGCAATTATTCCCATGGATTCTAATCAACTTAGCATTTGTAAGAATTACCATTCATTAGTACTTAGTCCTCTAAAGATGCAAGTGTCAGCCACATGTCCAGTGTTTTCCAATTAAGCATGCTATGTTCATTCCACTAGTATACTAGTAACATTACATAGGACAAACTCCAATATGCCTAGTGGGTTATCACAAGTAGGAGGTTAGCAACGGTACCCACCTCGAGCGCTAAAATCCTTGTCCCAAATGCGAAACCCGTGCTCGATCCAAAAGCTCACCGCAACGCTGTACAAAACATCCAAGAAGAACATACATGCTTTTAATCCTTCAATGTTCACAAAATCTGCCCCAAATTAATCGGTCTAAAGTTCTCTGATTTTCACCTGCGAAGGGTGCTCAAAAAATTCCAAGAAAAATACCGTCGCGTTCCTTGCGACGAACCCGTCGAAACGAGTACCTGCACGTTTGAAACCGAGCTTCCTTCGCTGAGATACAAATTTGGCAAGGGAGACACCCTAAACAAAACTGTGCAGAAATTTTGTACCAAAAGACTACAGAGAAAGGAGATTTTCACCTTCGAATAATATTCAGAAAAATCTGAGAAAAATCCAGGAGATTCCTTGTGAGATGTAGATGAAAAACGCCTCCTGAATTACCTCAATCCGTTGCCTGAGCGCGAAGTTATAGCCAAAACAATGAGGTGCTGTCCAAAACTCCGCGAAGAAAAATGGGTCACAAAGAAGCTCGGGAAACTCAAAATCCACATGAAAACCAGGGGCAACTCAAATCAAAAATGAAGCCCTACCTGTCAAGAGTCCAACAGCGCAAGAATCACCCGAATCGGAGGTCGGGGTGAGCCGGGGGAGCCTGAACACTGCGAAGGTACGAAATGGGTCGTCGGTGAACAAGCGTCGCGCCGCGCCGGAAAATGGCCAACCTCGAAAAATGCGCTCCTAAAAATCCCAGGGAAGCTCAGCAAGATGGGTCTCAGGTGGATGAAGATTTTTCCTTAGGGGTGCCCTGTGAAAATCCTCACAGAAAAGTGTAAAAAGGCCCCCAAAAGGCCTATTTATAGGCAGCCCAAGACCCCCCCCCCCCCCCCCCCCCTTTAGCCGGATTCGGGCGCCACTTTCGGGCGCCCGAATCCGCTAAGCAGGTCGGACGGGGGCCGTCCGACCGCCCGAAAGAACTTGGTGCGGCCACGTGTCCCCCGCATAGCAAACAGCTGTGCGGGGCGACTCGGCGCCTGCCGCGTGGCAGGGGCAGCTGGAGGCGGTGCATGCACCCGCCCCGTGGTCGGCCGACACGTGGCCCGCACTCGAGTGCGGGCCATGTGCAGCCGACCGGCCGCACTGTACCCCTGCGCCGGCACGCGCCCCGAGGCACCGCCCTGCGCGCCCGTGGACCGCGTCCAGGTGAGCCGTCCAATCCCCACGTGTCGTGCACCCGGTCCACAGGATCTGCGCCTCTTCCCTGAACCGCGCCGCGCGCTCCCGCCAACCCGGAAGCGCCACGTGTGCCACCCGCGCGGTCCATGCACCGCCGCACCTCCTCCGTGGACCGAGCTGCGTGAGCCGGCCAATGACAGGCCGCCACGTGGCTCCCGCCGGTCCACGGTCAACCCCCATGCACCGATTTTCCCTGAAAACTTCCGGAAGCCCCTTTTTGGTCATCCGGACTCCAAAATTAACAAGCAAATAGCCATTTTCAAGCGTTTTTCCACGCTGAATCCAAATCCAACCTCTGTTTGGCCCAATTCCTTTTCTAAAATTCGACAAACACAGCCGAAGGCCAAATCAGCTGAAAATGTCACATAGGGTCCATCTGTGGCACCCCTTTGGTGCACCATGGGCCAGACACACCAACACTTGGTGTTCTACACAGTGGATTCAACAGAAAAACTGCATGGGGAAAACCAGAACACTACAGTTTTTATGCTTAATAAATCTGATAGTTGCCTAGACAATTGTAGGAATACTTTCTTGAGCCCCTATTATTTTTAGCATGATCTAGAGGTGCCTAGACACTAGTCTGCATGATTATTTTGCATCGGATTGGCATCTGAACCGTTTTAAAAATCGTCAGACATGTTTTTATGAAAAATCGAGCTTTGAAAAATATTTTTAAACAATGAGATGTCCCAGAGGGGTTGAGTTGGTTCAGATTGCATGTATGCTCGTGCCAGAGGGCCGAGCAGATTTTTAGTGCATTGTGTGTTGAGTTTCTAGTGTCATGAGAGTTGCACTTCCTTGTTGGGATTGATGAGTTTATTCTAGATCATGGGTTGTGTTTCTGATTTAGTGGTGGAGGTGGTTCTCCCACTTAGCTTTGAGAGTTTGGGGGTTCTGACAGATCGAGTCGTGGAGGTTTCCTGACTCAGCCATGGGTCGTGCATTATTAGATTGAGTCGTTGAGGGTTCTCCGACATAGCTGTGAGAGTGTTTGGGCTTTTCCTGTTTGAGTCGTGGTTCTTTTTCCGACTGAGTTGTGCTTTTGAGCTTTGAGATACCGATCTGTTTGATCGTGGATCATAGCCTGCATGTGCTGCTTATTGAGACAGTTGAGACTGATGAGATACTTGAGCTCGATGGGGTCGTTCCCCTCGAGTTACGCCCCGGGTGCGTGTTGATGATGCGACTAGTTGATACACTAGAGTTCGCTTGAGATTGAGATAGTCCGTGTGGGACGCCCTACGTAAGTCCCGTCCCAGTGTGGATGAGGTGGCAGTAGGTTTTGCGCAGGCTTGACTGGACCCTATGAGGCAGTCATTGAGATTGGGTGATATGAGAGAGTGATTGCCTAGCATGTTCTTAGATGAGTTTTCTTTTGAGCATGATACGTGAGGCATGTTAGCAGTAGTGAGTGTATGCATATTTCATCTTTAGTAGAGTTTCTTGAGCATGATGATTGAGACATAGTAGCTATAGTTTCTTTCAGCTTTTACCTATCTATCTGCATACCTATCCGTTGTGCCTCCAGTAGACTTAGTGGGCATACCGTGGATATTGGTGACGGTACCCACTGAGATCTACCTTCTGCAGTAGTTCTCACACCCGCTGCGGTGACAGGTTCCTGAGGTAGCTGTTCCGGCTTGGTTCGCGCGGAGACAGCAGATCGAGGTGAGGACGTGGCCTATTAGTTCCTTACCAGCATTGAAAGTCTGAGTTTGATGTACCCAGTATATTTTATGCTTCCACTTTTGTACTGGACATTATGAGAGATCTGTGAGGATTGCACTTGTATTGTTCTTAGTGAGACTATGTATTTTGAGGATTTATGTACTTAGTGGAGATTATTTTATCATCAGATGTTCAGTGTTATTCTATAGCTTTTGGTTTTTAGTTTCTGCTCTGATACATGTTTTATCTATAGATCTCTTGCAGAGTAGATGCTTCGTCTGTGCGCTAGTTTTTCGTACAGATGGTGGATCTGTTGGCGAGCCCGGGTCGCAGTTTCGACCCCGGGGCGTGATAGATTAGGATGGTATCAGAGCCTAGGAATATAGGTCGTTGAGGACTTATAAACCCTAGGCTATTTGTTGGATAGTAGGATGACCGTCGTGAGAGACGTGACTTTAGCTAGAGTCCTGATTGAGTTTGTACCTCCCCCAGAGGATTGGGTTGAGTGATCTTACATGTTATTTCTCTAAAGATGATTATGTTGGCTACAGACAACATAATGCTTTAGAATGGATAACATGTTCTAGACTTTCGCTTGATTGGGTCGAGAGAGTTCTTGGTCCTAATGTTTGTTCTATTGCAGATGTCTTTGGTGCCTCCGAGTCGCCGTGCAGTGGCGAGGGCGTGTTTGACCTTGGATGAGGAGCCCGAACAGCGGGAGGCTGAATGGATAGAGCAGAGTGAGGACCGTGAGTTGCAAGCCAGGTAGCTCAGTTGTTTGTGGCGACGCGGCACCAGGAAGAGAACATAGAGCGCGTGGTGTGCATGCTTGAGCAGAGAGTATCTCCCGGAGCATCGCCAATAGTACCTCCGGCCGCGACATCGTCGACTTCGACCCTTATCGCACCGTGAGTAGTGCAGGAGCAGCGAGAGTTTGCTGAATGGTCGTTGTCCATCCGCCAGTTCCATCCCCTATAGATTTTGGGGCAGAGTTTGGAGCCTTGGGAGGCCGAGAACTGGATTGCTGCTTTGGGAAAGTCGTTTGAGGACTTGTTCATCCAGGAAAAGCATCAGGTGCACTTGGTTGCGCACTTTTGGATAAGGACGCCGAGAGAGTGTGGCGTCAAGTTCGTCCTGTTGGACCACCAAGAGCGTAGCTAAGGACTTGGAGCGAGTGCCGTGCTTTGCTGTTCGAGGCCTTCTTCCGACAGCGTAAAGCAGCAACTGGAAGGAGATTTGAGGTACCGGTAGCAAGTGAGTTGACCTCTTCAGGATTGTGTTCGCGAGTGTCTGCGACGGCTGAGCAGTGTGCCCCATATCGCCAGGATGAGGCCAGAAGGTTGAGCTTGATTGAGAGGGGACTGCTTTGAGAGGTCTACCACCTTGAGCATTCTCGGCGAGCGCCGACTTTAGATGCAGCGATTGTGCATGCTCGATGGACTGATCGAGGATCAGTGATCATGTCCGAGAGAGGACGGAGAGCGAGGGACTAGCTCCAGAGAGAGACATCCAATACCGTCTTATTTTGGGACAGTCTAGTGGATCGAGGTCGCCGTGAATCCAGTCACAGGATCATGAGTCTCTGAGGAGATAGAGACCAGGAGGTTCTCGACAGTTGAGGCACCAGCAGTAGTATCAGGATGAGAGTGTCATTGCGGTGGGCCGCATTCATCGCCTTGGAGTGACCTCATGAGGAGGCTGTGTTTTTCTTGTGGATAGTCAGCACAATTTTCAGCCAGAGTGTCCCAGAATAGTGCTCTTGGAATTGCCGCTTGCGACGGCACCCCACTACCTCTTCAGGATGAAGAGGTTCATCCGACTTACCGGTAGGCTGATAGAGCCGTGATGCCGAGACAGATTGAGCGATGGCCACCAGCATTTAGTGGATGAGTTGTGCAGCCGGTTAGAGGACGCCAGGATGGTGGATCGTGTCTTACCAGGTATGGTTTTCCTTGCGGTCATCGGAGTTAGAGCCTGGTTGATGCCGACACTGCTTGTGTGTATTTTAGTAGAGTAGAGGTAGCTTCGTGTGGGCCAGAGATAGGACTGTTGGCTTGTGTACGCGAGGATCAGGTTCCAGATCACGTATAGCACATGGATGAGTGTTGCCAGTCTTGCCCAGTGCAGTTAGGACCTTGGACTTGAGCATCGGGTTGTTAGTCCTGCATCAGTTTAGAGATGATGTTATGAGGATGGATAGGGATCGGTTATCCCAATGTTATGCTATCATGGATTGTTGAGTGTGGATATTGACCCTCCGTGGACCTGGTTAGGAGGAGTGTGTTTTTAGAGGATGCTAGAGCGCGACAGAGGTTGTGACGTGATCGTATCGCTTTGCGAGCGACCGTAGAGGAGGTGCTTACGGCGACAGCGGGACTAAGGAATATCTTTACCACCCGTGTGATCCCGAGTGAGAGTCTACCAGATCTGATTTTGAAGCCACCGTTCAATGAGATTGAGATCGAGATAGTGATTGACGTGGTTTTGGAAACTGCGCCGACTTCGGCAGCACCTCTTGGAGTATCACCTGTGAGATAGAGAGAGAGAGCTAATAGCGCAGTTGCGGGATTTGATGGATCGAGAGGTCTGTGTGACCCAGTACCACGTCGTGGGGATACGACAGTGAGGATCCGAGAAATTGATTTTGGATATCATGCCACATCGTTGATACACAGTGGTGATGCCATGCCGTTGGTACATGGCAGTGATGCCACGTTGTGAGTGCACAACGGTGAGGGTTCTATGATGGTTAGAGCACAAACAGGGTTGGATTGTATTTCGGCAGATGCCCTTTTCCGAGATTTGGTAGCGCTATGGAGCCTTTTCCTGAGGGCTGTGCCCAGATAGTGTTCTGAACCCGATAGGGACATTTTGAGCTTACAGCAAGGTCAAGTGGATTGACTAAGGCCCTGCGGCCTTCTGGATTTGAGGAATTGTGTGTTCCAGTGGTACGTGGGCCGGGTTGTTGTACCGGCGTGAGTTTGAGCTCTACACCGAGTTGGCATACTAGTTGTTGAGCTTGATTTATATAGGGCCAGTTGATTTGATTATATTTGGATTGGTTTCCGAGGTGACATAGAGCATGAGGAGCACTTGAGGATAGTGCCGTAACTTCTATGAGAAGAAGCTGTTTGCCAAGTTGAGAGAAATTATGCTTTGGCTTTGGAAGGTTTTGTGGCTAGGCCATGTATTTGCAGCTGCAGAAGTGACAAAGGACCCAACGAAGAGTGATGCCGTTGGGAATTAGCCTATGCCTATGTTAGTGACAGAGGTCAGAAGCTCTTGGACTATGCAAAGCCAGCGAAGCTTGGAAGAGGCAAAGCTGAGGAGGATACTCGCATTGATATTGATGTTGCCCGTGATAGAGAGAGCTTGGAGTTATCCATAGACCCTTGAACCTAAAGTACTTGGTTACTCAGGATGATTTTGGTTGAGGCAACGCCGGTGGATAGAGTTATCAAGTTGTATGAATGGTATACTATAGTATTATCCCGACGAGGACATTATGATCAGTATGCCTTGGTTAGGCGAGCAGTGCAACCTTGGAATGAGGTGTTCGATCAGTGGTCGCCACTTTTGGAACTTGGAATTGAGAGCTAAGGGTAGAGCGTGGCTTCCAAGGTTGAACTCCTTCCCATGTGGATGGATGTGAGTGATATATTTGTGGTACTTGAGCATTTAGTTGCTAAGGAGCAATGGAGATTACATGCCAATTGAAGGCTTGAAGCTCGGATTGGAGACCATGATCTGTGTGACCACTATCCGCAGGGATATGTAGATGCGTGTTATGCGGGGAGCTTGATCCACGAATATTTATCTGGCTGGAGTATGATTATGTGATCACCCGCATGTGTTGGATTTCTTTTCCTGGGATTTGGACGAGGATTTTGGTTATCGGTAGCAGCCAATGCAGGTTCTTGCTTGTGAGACAGAAGAATTATGCAGTTGGGTTATACCTTGAGTGAGAGTTCAGTGGAGCCATTATGATGAATGAGTTAGGCCATTCGAGAGCCTGAGGATGAGTTCAGTATTCCTATCCCCATTTGATTGAGACATCCTCCTGAGTTACGGATTTATTCTGGTTTTGAGGACGAAACCTTTTTAAAGGAGGGGAGAGTGTAGAGTACCGGGATTTTGTAGAGTGCACCGACCTCGCAGGATGGCGTGGTGTGGGGGAATCGCTTGAGCGTGTTCCATTTGGATTTACAGATGAGTTCGGATTATTTTGGATCGAAGCAGAATCCTTTGGGAAGAAAAGTGAGTTAGTGGCGTCGAACTTGGAAGCCCAGTTTGAATAGCGATTTTGAGGCATTGTGTACTTGTAGAGTACTTTATGAGTATTGGATTGGATAGAGAATCGACTCCGCGGTTGTGCACAGAAAACTTGGAAGTGTTGGAACACGTGTATTTTCAGGTTACAGCGGAGTTCGGGTGGTTTCGGACTGATGCGGAGGCCCCGAAGGGGAAAATTGAGTTGGAGCTGGCAATTAAAGGATTTAAGTAATTATTTGTAACTCGCTTTGGAGTTGAGAAAAGGACTAAGAAAAGAATCCAAGTAAGGTTTTTCTTATGAGAGCACCGGATTATTGGATTGAGCGCGTCGACTCCACCGATGAGCTTTTTGAGTGGGAAAAAGCTTGCAACATGTGTATTTTGTGTTTACAGTGCGGTTCGGGAGACTTCGGAGTGGTGCGGAAGCTCCCGAGGCAATAAGTGAGTTGTCGGCAAGGATTGGAAGCTTCAGATTCAGAGTTCTGCATTTGGGGTGCTTTAGTTTCGGAACTGGGGCTTGAGTTCCGAAACTGAGCACTGTGTTTCAGAACTCAAGTTCTAGTTCCGGAACTAATGTAGTTAGTACCGGTACCCCATTATGAGTACCGGTACACAGTGCCCCTGGGAGCCAGAATTAAGCTATTTCAGATATTTTGAGTGAGGGCATTTTGGTCATTTCATCTCCCACTGTTCTTCTCCTTTGCTACCCTCTATATATGAGCCCCTGCTTCTCCACGACAGGGAATAGAGAAGAAAAGAAAAGAGAGAGAAAGCAAGGAAATGAGAGAAGAAGGAGAAGGAAAAGAAGTAAAGTGTGGTGCTTATGGTCTGTGCTTGGAGCTGGACGGAACCGCGCGCGCGTCGGCTGTACACGAGGTAGGTTAATTGGCAGATTTTTGTAGTTGGTTTTGGATTTCCTTAGATGGATTTGGTGATGGATTTTGATGAACCTTTAAGCTTAATTGGATTATTTCTTCCATCTTTTGCTTTGTTGCTGCGAGCTTGGGATTTTCGTTGCGCGGAGTCGAAGCATGTGTGCGTACGTGCGTGAGTGTGTGTGCGTGCTGTGGGTTGGCCGCGGAGAGGACCGGAGCGCATGGAGGTTTTGCTGAGGTCCTTGTGAGGCTGCTGTGAGCTTCGGCGGAGTTATGGGACGCTTGACAGGGTGCGCGCGCGCGAGGGCATTTTCGACAGATTGTGAGTTCGGCGCTACACCGACTTCGGCTTGGCCTACGGAAAGCATTCCAGGTGGGTTGGAATTTCTCCGAAATGTATGGAATGCCCTCTAAAGCTTCTGTAAGCATGTTGATCATATTTAGTTTATCTGTTTTTATGCTTAATAAATCTGATAGTTGCCTAGAAAATTTCAGGAATACTTTCTTGAGCCCCTGTTACTTTTAGCATGATCTAGAGGTGCCTAGACACTAGACTGCATGATTATTTTGCATCGGATTGGCATCTGAACCGTTTTAAAAATCGTCAGACATGTTTTTATGAAAAGTCGGGCTTTGAAAAATATTTTAAATAATGAGATCACCCAGAGGGGTTGAATTGGTTCAGATTGCATGTATGCTCGTGCCAGAGGGCCGAGCGAATTTTTAGTGCATTGTGTGTTGAGTTTCTAGTGTCATGAGAGTTGCACTTCCTTGTTGGGATTGATGGGTTTATTCTAGATCATTGGTCGTGTTTCTGATTTAGTGGTGGAGGTGGTTCTCCCACTTAGCTTTGAGAGTTTTGGGGTTCTGGCAGATCGAGTCGTGGAGGTTTCCCGACTCAGCCATGGTCGTGCATTATCAGATTGAGTCGTTGAGGGTTCTCCGACATAGCTGTGAGAGTGTTTGGGCTTTTCCTGTTTGAGTCGTGGTTTTTTTTTCCGATTGAGTTGTGCTTTTGAGCTTTGAGATACCGATCTGTTTGATCGTGGATCATAGCCTGCATGTGTCGCTTATTGAGACAGTTGAGACTGATGAGATACTTGAGCTCGGTGGGGTCGCTCCCCTCGAGTTACGCCCCGGGTGCGTGTTGATAATGCGACTAGTTGATACACTAGAGTTCGCTTCATATTGAGATAGTCCGTGTGGGACGCCCTACGTAAGTCCCGTCCCAGTGTGGATGAGGTGGCAGTAGGTTTGGCGCAGGCTTGACTGTACCCTATGAGGCAGTCATTGAGATTGGGCGATATGAGAGAGTGATTGCATAGCATGTTCTTAGATGAGTTTTCCTTTGAGCATGATACCTGAGGCATGTTAGCAGGAGCGAGTGTATGCATATTTCATCTTTAGTAGAGTTTCTTGAGCATGATGATTGAGACATAGTAGCTATAGTTTCTTTCAGCTTTTATCTATCTATCTGCATACCTATCTGTTGTGCCTCCAGTAGACTTAGTGAGCATACCGTGGGTATTGGTGACGGTACCCACTGAGATCTACCTTCTGCAGTAGATCTCACACCTACTGCGGTGACAGGTTCCTGAGGTAGCTATTCCGGCTTGGTTCGCGCGGAGACAGCAGATCGAGGTCAGGACGTGGCCGATTAGTTCCTTACCAGCATTGAGAGTCTGAGGTAGATGTACCCAGTATATTTTATGTTTCAACTTTTGTACTGGACATTATGAGAGATCTGTGAGGATTGCACTTGTATTGTTCTTAGTGAGACTATGTATTTTGAGAATTTATGTACTTAGTGGAGATTATTTTATCATCAGATGTTCAGTGTTATTCTATAGCTTTTGGTTTTTAGTTTCTGCTCTGATACATGTTTTAGCTATAGATCTCTTGCAGGGTAGATGCTTCGTCTGTGCGGCAGTTTTCTGTACAGATGGCGGATCTGTTGGCGAGCCCGGGTCGCAATTTTGACCCCGGGGCGTGACAGTTCCACTTCTTGAGCATTTTGATAGTGGCATAGTAGCTGTAGAGTTATTTTCCAGCTCTTTTCCTTTCAGTATTGCATTTATTACTTTATGCCTCTAGTAGACTTAGTGGGCAGACCGTCGGGCTTGTTGGCGGTACCCACTGAGAACTACTGTGGCATGTAGTTCTCACACCCGCCGTGGTGACTTTTCCCCTGGGACCTCTACTCCAGTTCCTGCTGCTCCAGTTGCTGATCCTGCTGATCGAGCTAAGGGAGTCGTGAGCTAGATGCCTACTAGTCTTCTTCCAGTGAGAGTAGATGTACCTTTTTGGTGATGTACTAGTACTGCCAGTGATTGTGAGATGTATCATGTACTTTTTACTTTTGAGAGTTTTAATTTTTGGAGAGACTTTTGTATTGTGAGGACCTGGCATGTACTATTTGAGGAGTTGTATATATTTATTTCAGCAGTTTACTTTTCAGCTCTGATATCTGTATAGCTTTAGTATCCATCTTTTGCAGGTTAGACGCTTCGTCTATACGGGGCTTCCAGTATGCGCGGCGGATCTGTTGGCGGGCCCGGGTCGCAGTTTCGACCCCGGGGCGTGACATAGACTATGTGGATGGATAGTGGTCTTGTGGATTTGGTTTTATTATCGTATGATTGCATTTGGAATGCGGAGGTTTTCAAAATGGTAAAATGATTGCGAAATCTGTTTTCAAAACTGAGTGTCGAGTAGGCACTGTTTTAAAACCTTGTCTGTCACGCCCCGGGGTCGAAACTGCGACCCGGGCTCGCCAACAGATCCGCCACCTATGCTAAAACCCGCATAGGCGAAGCGTCTAACCTGCAAAAGATAGTACTATAGCTACACAAATATCAGAGCTGAAATGGAATGCTGTAAAATAAAATCCAATCACTGTACAACATGAAATAGAGTACAATATCCATCTCCTCAAATACAGATAATCATCATACAATATCCTCAGTACAGCATCTCTCCACTATAAAAGGAGATAAACTAAAACTATAGTACATCAGTCTCAACAAGTCTCTCCAAATAAAGAGATCTCTCTCCAGATAAAACAGTAAAACCAGCCAACAGCTACCAGGAATCTCCAACCAGGGGATACAGCTACACTCCTCGGGTGGTAAAGATCTAGCTCGTGACTCCCTCGCCCCGGACAACGATCGAAGATCAGCAACTCCCGAAGAGGACTCTGCAAAACAGGGGGGAGAAAAGAAAGGGAAACAACAGTGGGGGTGAGAACCACTAGTAAACCAGTAGCCTCCCCCTGTGGGTAAAGCCTCAAGCTCCGGCGTACCCACTAAGTCTACTAGAGGCAAGAAAAGGGGCAAGTGGTAAAGCTGTAAACAGAACTACTGAATAAAAGGGGAAACCACAACAAGTATGCCTCTAAATGCAATACCGAAGGAAATGACGGTATGAATGCATCAGGAAACAGTATCTGACCAAATAGACCCAATCTAGTGCCACCAGTAAAACTGGTACTGCCTGCTCTGCTGTCGAACTCAAGAACTCAGTATCCACTCTCCAAAAACCGGAACCCAACACGGTCTAAAGCCTACTCCGGAGTGGCACTCGAGGGGAGCGACCCACACGAGTAAAGTATCTCTGTAACCAATGTCTCACAATAGCAGGACTGGATCATGACTATGATCAAAGTGGGAAACTCCGTCCACTAATGAAACCCCGATCCGATGCAATAGTACTCAAAAGTGGGAAATACCATCCACTAGAGAAATCTGATACCCAATCTGATGCAATAGTAAACATCCGGTCAACCGCCCAAAGTCCGCGGTCACCGCAATAACCCACAACCCACAATTGGGTAAATAATCAAGATCCGGTCAACCGCCTACTGTCCGCGGTTGCCGCAATAACCCACAATCCAACATCAAGTACACCCTGTCACTGACCCTCAGGTCCCGGCTACACTATCCCAAACCTCTGCTCGAACCCGAGCAACATGACTCAAAAGTCTAAATAAAAAGGAGAAAGAAAGCAATCATGGTTTCTCCTAAGTCAAATCCCAATATGATAGTGTAGCAATAAAATAGTGGCCTATCTAGATGTCCAAATAAGCATGCAAAAGTCCTCATGCAATGTGAAAGAGAGAATAGTCAAATAACAGTTTTACATGTGTAACAATTAATATATCCACATAAATATAACCATCATGCTAAAATCATCAGTCAACTACACATGTATAATCCCTGATCCATAATAAATCCCAGAGTGAAACCCGCACATTGATATGTCATTATGTCCCAACAATTAATCATTTAATCCACTTTCATAAAATCTAGGTGCTAATGTAGCATGTTAATTATCACTAATAAATTATTCCAATGATCATGTTCCAACAGCAATATTATCCCAATAATATCCCCAACATGCTATATCCACAAAATTAATCTCAGATGATAGGCTCACATGTATATCAGGCAATCATGCATAATAATCAATCAATATGCTCAATAGTGGGTTTTCTAATAAACTTAGTGAGTAAGTCAGATATAGAGGCATGCAACAACCACCCACATCGAAAAGTGCGCACAACACCAAAAGAGACCTCTCGCTGCCCGCTGTCCTCTAACACAGCAATCCACCAAAACTGTGTCCCACTGCACAGAACAATGCGCACAATTAATCCCAAAACTGTACAATTTCCTACAGTCCAAAATCAGCCCCAAAAAGGCTAAATATCACCTCTGTCCAGTCCTCAAGAAAATCCAGAAAATTCACGGTCGCGTTCCTCGCGAAAAGTAGCCCCAAAACGACTGTTTAAACGCCCAGATCTGATACCTGTAGACCAAGATAAAAATAAAACACCGCTGCACCTCAAAACCTCCCAAATCAAAATTCCTGTAGCAATCTGTCCAAGAAAAGCTTAATTATCACCTTCGAAACAATTTCCAAAAATCCCAGAAAAATCACCACTGCGTTCCTCGCGACGAGTAGATCAAAATCGAGTCCTGAAACGCCTTGATCCGATGTTCCTAGGCTGAGATATAAAATCGACAAGCCGGTGCTGTCCAAAATCCATCACAGAAAAATGGGGGTCAAAGATGCCTCGGGAAACGTGCCAAAAGTGCGAAACGGAGCGAAGCGATCAACACGAAAATCGAAGCCTTACCTCTTAGGAACACGCTGTCGAAGAAATCGTCCAAAAACTCCTCCTGGTTTGCTCACAGTGAATTTTTGACTGAACTGCGATGGTAATGGGCCGAAATGGGGAGAAAACCGAGGCGAACTGTAAAAAAGATATCGCCGTTGCCGAGCTTCCAGAAATTCCGGGGATCCACCACGAGCTCAAGAACATCAAGGGGAACAACTTTCATATAGAGCTCTCCCTCCCATTCCCTCTCTAAAGCTCGGAAAAGGGGAGAAAAGAGGGAGAGGAGGGGGTATTTATAGGCCCAATCAAACAAATCAGAAAATGACCATTGTGTCCCACTTTCGGGCGCCCGAACTTCCGGGCGCTACAGTGTTGGGCCCGGCCCAACACTGTTCAAGCCCGGATTCATCCTGGGCCCCACGTCGCCCACATAACAGCAAACACCGGATCCCGCCGCTCACGTCGCGACGCGTGGCCCACGCCGTGGTCGACACGTGGCGCTGACCCGGTCAGCGCCAGACGTGCCGGCCCGCCTGCGTGTGCCAGCGCGCGTGCCTGCGACCCTGCCAGGCACGCATCCCGAGGCAGGCTCGCCTGCACCGTGGCCGCGCGCATGTAGACCGGCCTATCAGTAGTCGCCACGTGTCCACCTCGGTCCACCGTACACCACCCGCTGTTCCGTGCTCCAAGTCCACTGAACCGCCAACCTGCCAATCCAACTCTCCATCCAATGAGGAACCGCCACGTGGCACACCAAAATCCTGCACCTCAGCGCCTGCCCGCGCACCTGCCCGGCTGCCCGGCCTGCCCGCACAGTAACCCCAACCAATGGAAAGCCGCCACGTGTCGGTCACACTTCCTGCTGCACCCGGCGTAGAAAACCTGTGAACCGAACCAATAAGCAACCGCCACGTGGCAGGTCCTCCGGTGCACGCTGGCCGCGTGGACCGCGCACCCGCGCGCCCTGCCGCGCGCCCTGCCCGCGCCACGCGCCCTGCCCGCCGCCGCTCTCCGCCTGCCCGAGGCCGCGCCGCCGCTCTCCGCCGCTGCGCCGCCGCCGCCGGCGATCGCCGGAATCACTGTTCCGGCGGTGAACAGTAACCCGAGCTCAAAAATGACAAGTGGGTAGTCCATTTTGACCGTTTTCGCGCGCTGAATCCGAATTTGACGTCCGTTTTGCCAAATTCCAACTCTAAAATTTGCCGAAGGCACCCGGAAATGTGTTCTTAGCCCAAATTTCACGCGGAGCCCAAATTTAATATCCGATTCGCGCGGAACCACTTCTAAACCCTCCACGGGGTCCTCCGATCACTCACATGATCCATTTAAGCCCGAAGTCCAACACTTGTGCCCAATTATGCCCCAAACACCTCCAACACACCATGTAGGCCTCCAATAGCCACCCAAACGCACTGCAGCAGCTCTGCGGAGATCCGGGTCATCACATCCTCCCCCACTAAAAGAAAATTTCGTCCTCGAAACTAAAGTCGTTCCTTAACGCAGAATCTCAACCAAATAAAGGGGGGTAAATATCCAATCATCCACCACTCAAGCTCCCAAGGCTGACAAGTACCTCCTCCAGAGACGCGATGCGGTCCTCGGGTCTCTGACTAGAACAAAATAAAGGCGGGCACTTCAGAAAAACCGTACCAACTCAACCAAGTACAGCTGGGCTAACCGCTCGAGCTACCAAGTAATCTGCATCGGTACAAGCCTCCGCTCTTCCCAGGGCCTCAGATAATCCAACCACAAGTCCATCGGCACACAAGCTCGATCCGAAGTACCTCTGTACTCCCGAGGTATCCAATATAAGTCCTCCAACTGATCACGTAAACTCTGATCTCTAATCCAAAAACCATCAGGGTGTAGCAACACCTCCCCAACTCTCGGGCATCAGCACACAACTATAAGCAGTCGAGAGAACCAGATCGCAAATCAATCTTCGAGAAGATCCAGTACCCTTGCAGCTGGTAAATCCAATCCTCCAGGCTCGAAAAAGGGTACCTGCTCCAGACGATCACTTCATCAAATTCCGGGAGTTGTGTCCTCAACTCCCAAACCAGTGACATGCCAGGCACTCCGAAAGGAAAGGAGCCCAACAGGAGGGGGTCCTCGCCCGGTCGCTCCCAAATCTTGACCATCCGAGCGAACCATTCAGCCGCGGTGGCATCCAAAGAGTCCTCAGTGACACACCATAAGTCCTGTTTGCCTCAACAGTCCACACAGCACCAGCTGCGGCACCACCAAACTTGACCCCAAATCAGCTTTCAATCTCTAGGTATTCGTCATCTCTGTGGCCTATCAGGGTAGTACTCACCTCAACAAATAACTGCCGGTCTCAGCCATTCTCGCATAGCATCCATTTTGGCCGGATTTCCACCACCGCCTCTTATGGCTAGACTAAGTGATCCAAGAAGATATGCTCTCGAAGCTAAAACTTGTACCACAACAACTTGGCATACAGCTTCTTCCTCACAGACCTTGTTACACCATCTACAAGTACTCCACCAGCTCTAAACCATACAGAGATGGGGTAAAATCAAAATATCCCAGAAGAATATCTCAAATAATTCTTCCAAGTGCAGCAAGAATACACAATTCCTCAGATCTTAAAGACGACAGGGCATTAGTCATTCCATTTGTCCTCACTGTACTCATAATGCCCCTACCGGGTCCTGAACACCATCTTGGCGGATACTCAACTGTATGATCCCAAAAAGATACCTGCATCCTAAGCAACAACTGCGGAGTATAACTCCATCAAAAGGTCCTAAATAATATCCAGACCTGCCTGCGGTCACCCCACACAAGGACCCTCACTGTCGTGTGCCAACGACGTGGCACTAGATCGAACAGACCCTCGATCCATCAGATCCTGCGACTGCGCCATCAGCTCTCTCAGCTCTACAGGTGATATCCAATGAGGTGCTATCGGGGTTGGCGTGGTTCCCTGAACCACGTCAATCGCAATCTCAATCTCCCTAATCGGCGGCATCATTATCAGCTCCGGTGGAATCACACCCGGGATCTCACGATAACAGGGATATCCTCGCGTCCCGGTGCCGCCGTAAGCACCTCGCGCATTGTCGCTGCAACCTGTGTGCTCTGACTGTCTCAATGAACAAGTCTCTAATGTCTGCTTGCAGAAGATCATAACCTTCTCTCTCCGCAGTCATACACCATGTGGCACTGTGCCAACCAATCCCACGCACTGGGTCAAACACTGACCAGGTACAAATACCAATAAGTCTGCCGATACCACTCGAGGTCTCAACTGCACTGGACATGATCCACAAGCCTCCTCCACATGCACCACCCAACAGGAACCTGTACCTCTAGTGCATGTGGTAACAAATCTGCCTCTAGTCCATGCAGGAATGCAACATGCTCTAACTCCGACTGCTGTGATGAAATCACACCTGCGACGACCCGATCCACTGCCTTGGTGCCCTCCACCCAGGCAGCACAGTCTCAACCGCTCAATGTAGGTGGTCGTCACTTAATCTGCCTGAAAATCAAGGCTATCCACAAAAGGAGCACAATTCTCCGCCTTTGCTCACACTGAGGCAAGGAATACGCCCTTCGCAGACAACAAATCCACGCTACCGCTGCGCCACTCTGATGACGATGCTGATGCTGCCACCGGGGTCCACCTGACCTCTGACATCTCAGAAAATCCATTATTGCAATCGTCATATGACAAAACACCATTGATTCATGCAATTCCTCATTCAATTATCCTTACTCAGCTCACCCCTCAAGCACATCTATTGTACCCCAAACACGAACGTTATCAATCACAAAGGGTAACCTTCCTTTGGGTAAGCTTTACGTAATCCGTCCACAAGGATGTCCACCATCCAGGAAAGGAAAACGAAAGTGCCTCTGCCAGCCGATCTGTCCCCCAACACTTAGCGCCAGGCGCCTCTATCCAGAACTCGCCTCTGGCGGCAGATCCCTATCCAAAGGAACTGCAATAGTACGCTCCATACACAATGCCTACTCCATCGAGGCATCCAAAATCCAAAATCCAAAACAGAGAGATCAGATAAACTAAAAGGGTATCCTGGCGCAATCCACTCCCAGTCGTACACATCCTACGCGCTTCGTCCCTCGAAACCTGGAGCGTACAGTTCAACAACTGCCTCAACTCTCTAGCACAGGGAGACCCTCAATTGATCACTCCATCACCACCAACCACGATTCTGCCTCCAAAGGCTCCAACTCAAATCCAAAATCGGGGTGGTTCATCTGCCAAAACTGGCTCCATCGATCAATGATGTCCCACAACTCATCAACTATCAGCTATCCACCCCGCCTCGGTGCCTCGACACTAAACATTGGCACGGAGGGGGCTACTCGCTCCATCGGCGCCTCAGAAATCACTGCCGCTGAGGATACTGTAACCAGGTGGTCTCAGGAGAAAAACACTGTCGGGCTGCCCACTGCTCCGACAACTGTGTCACCCAGACCAGCGGCTCACTCTGCCGCTGATATACCTCTGACAATCCTGCCATCGGGGCCTGAAGCTCTCTAACCTCAATCCGGGTATCCGGCCCCAAAACAATCCGCTCGAGCTCCACCGCTGCGACGAGTGCACACCAATCCGCACAACGCGTCGGGGAGACACCGCTCACCACGACCAACTGCACCACAGCGCAAAACAAAACTCGACCCAATCCGGCGAGAGTCTAGAGCATGTCAACCGTTCCGCCGCATTATGTTGTCTGCAGCCAACATAATTGCTTAGGAGAATAAACATGCCAATCACCCATCCCATCACTCGGGAGAGGTATAAAACTCAATCAGGACTCTCGCTAAAAATCACGACTCTCACGAAGTCATCCTAGGGTCCAACCATAAGCCTAGGGTTTCTACAGTCCCAACTGACCTATCCCTAAGCTCTGATACCAACCTAATCTGTCACGCCCCGGGGTCGAAACTGCGACCCGGGCTCGCCAACAGATCCGCCACCTATGCTAAAACCCGCATAGGCGAAGCGTCTAACCTGCAAAAGATAGTACTATAGCTACACAAATATCAGAGCTGAAATAAAATGCTGTAAAATAAAATCCAATCACTGTACAACATGAAATAAAGTACAATCTCCATCTCCTCAAATACAGATAATCATCATACAATGTCCTCAGTACAGCATCTCTCAACTATAAAAGGAGATAAACTAAAACTATAGTACATCAGTCTCAACATCAGTCTCTCCAAATACAAAAGATCTCTCTCCAAAGAAAACAGTAAAAACCAGCCAACAGCTACCAGAAACCTCCAACCAGGGGATACAGCTACACTCCTCGGGTGGTAAAGATCTAGCTCGTGACTCCCTCGCCTCGGACAACGATCGAAGATCAGCAACTCCCGAAGAGGACTCTGCAAAACAGGGGGGAGAAAAAAAGGGGAAACAACAATGGGGGTGAGAACCACTAGTAAACCAGTAGCCTCCCCCTGTGGGTAAAGCCTCAAGCTCCGGCGTACCCACTAAGTCTACTAGAGGCAAGAAAAGGGGCAAGTGGTAAAGCTGTAAACAGAACTACTGAATAAAAGGGGAAACCACAACAAGTATGCCTCTAAATGCAATACCGAAGGAAATGACGGTATGAATGCATCAGGAAACAGTATCTGACCAAATAGACCCAATCTAGTGCCACCAGTAAAACTGGTACTGCCTGCTCTGCTGCACACAACTCAAACGGGATCCCGCACGGCTCGCATCCAAGTATGACCGGCACACAAGGCACGGTCTAAAGCCTACTCCGGAGTGGCACTCGAGGGGAGCGACCCACACGAGTAAAGTATCTCTGTCATCATAGTATCACAATATCTCACATATAGCAGGACTGGATCATGACTATGATCAAAGTGGGAAACTCCGTCCACTAATGAAACCCCGATCCCCAATCAGATGCAATAGTACTCAAAAGTGGGAAACACCATCCACTAGAGAAATCTGATACCCAATCTGATGCAATAGTAAACATCCGGTCAACCGCCCAAAGTCCGCGGTCACCGCAATAACCCACAACCCACAATTGGGTAAAATAATCAAGATCCGGTCAACCGCCTACTGTCCGCGGTTGCCGCAATAACCCACAATCCAACATCAAGTACACCCTGTCACTGACCCTCAGGTCCCGGCTACACTATCCCAAACCTCTGCTCGAACCCGAGCAACATGACTCAAAAGTCTAAATAAGAAGGAGAAAGAAAGCAATCATGGTTTCTCCTAAGTCAAATCCCAATATGATAGTGTAGTAATAAAATAGTGGCCTATCTAGATGTCCAAATAAGCATGCAAAAGTCCTCATGCAATGTGAAAGAGAGAATATGTCAAATAACAGTTTTACATGTGTAACAATTAATATATCCACATAAATATAACAATCATGCTAAAATCATCAGTCAACTACACATGTAAATAATCCCTGATCCATAATAAATCCCAAAGTGGCACCCGCACATAGATATGTCATTATGTCCCAACAATTAATCCATTTAATCCGCTTTTATAAAATCTAGGTGCTAATATAGCATGTTAATTATCACTATTAAATTATTCCAATGATCATGTTCCAACAGCAATATTATCCCAATAATATCCCCAACATGCTATATCCACAAAATTAATCTCAGATGATAGGCTCACATTTATATCAGGCAATCATGCATAATAATCAATCAATATGCTCAAAAGTGGGGTTCTCTAATAAACTTAGTGAGCAGGTCAGAAGTAGAGGCATGCAACAACCACCCACCTCGAAAAGCGCGCACAACACCAAAAGAGACCTCTCGCTGCCCGCTGTCCTCTAACACAGCAATCCATCGAAAACTGTGCCCCACTGCACAAAACATTGCGCACAATTAATCCCAAAACTGTACAATTTCTTACTGTCCAAAATCAGCCCCAAAAAAGGCTAAATATCACCTCTGTCCAGTCCTCAAGAAAATCCAGAAAATTCACGGTCGCGTTCCTCGCGAAAAGTAGCCCCAAAACGACTATTTAAACGCCCAGATCTGATACCTGTAGACCAAGATAAAAATAAAACACCGCTGCACCTCAAAACCTTCCAAATCAGAATTCCTGTAGCAATCTGTCCAAGAAAAGCTTAATTATCACCTTCGAAACAATTTCCAAAAATCCCAGAAAAATCACCACTGTGTTCCTCGCGACGAGTAGATCAAAATCGAGTCCTGAAACGCCTTGATCCGATGTTCCTAGGCTGAGATATAAAATCGACAAGCCGGTGCTGTCCAAAATCCATCACAGAAAAATGGGGGTCAAAGATGTCTCGGGAAACGTGCCAAAAGTGCGAAACAGAGCGAAGCGATCAACACGGAAATCGAAGCCTTACCTCTTAGGAACACGTTGTCGAAGAAATCGTCCAAAAACTCCTCCTGGTTTGCTCACAGTGAATTTCCGACTGAACTGCGACGGTAATGGGCCGAAATGGGGAGAAAACCGAGGCGAACTGTAAAATGATATCGCCGTTGCCGAGCTTCCAGAAATTTCGGGGATCCACCATGAGCTCAAGAACATCAAGGGGAACAACTTTCCTATAGAGCTCTCCCACCCATTCCCTCTCTAAAGCTCGGAAAAGGGGAGAAAAGAGGGAGAGGAGGGGGTATTTATAGGCCCAATCAAACAAATCAGAAAATGACCATTATATCCTCACTTTCGGGCGCACAGGAACTTCCGGGCTGCTACAGTGTTGGGCCCGGCCCAACACTGTTCAAGCCCGGATTCATCCTGGGCCTCCACGTCGCCCACATAACAGCAAACACCGGATCCGCCGTTCACGTCGCGACGCGTGGCCACGCGGTGGTCGACACGTGGCGCTGACCCGGTCAGCGCCAGACGCGCCGGCCCGCCTGCGCGTGCCTGCGACCCTGCCAGGCACGCATCCCGAGGCAGGCTCGCCTGCACCGTGGACCGCGCGCATGTAGACCGGCCTATCAGTAGTCGCCACGTGTCCACCTCGGTCCACCGTACACCACCCGGATGTTCCGTGCTCCAAGTCCACTGAACCGGCCAATAAAAATCTGCCACGTGTCCAACTCTCATCCAATGAGGAACCGCCACGTGGCACACCAAAATCCTGCACCTCAGCGCCTGCCCGCGCACCTGCCCGGCCTGCCCGCACAGTACCCCCAACCAATGGAAAGCCGCCACGTGTCACTCACACTTCCTGCTGCACCGGTGTAGCAAAACCTGTGAACCGAATCAATAAGCAACCGCCACGTGTCAGGTCCTCCGGTGCACGCTGGCCGCGTGGACCGCGCACCCCGCGCCTGCCCGCGCGCCCTGCCCGCGCCCACGCGCCCTGCCCGCCGCCGCTCTCCGCCTGCCCGAGGCCGCGCCGCCGCTCTCCGCCGCTGCCCGCCGCCGCCGGCGATCGCCGGAATCACTGTTCCGGCGGTGAACAGTAACCGGAGCTCAAAAATGACAAGTGGGTAGTCCATTTTGACCGTTTTCGCGCGCTGAATCCGAATTTGACGTCCGTTTTGCCAAATTCCAACTCTAAAAATTGCCGAAGGCACCCGGAAATGTGTTCTTAGCCCAAATTTCGCGCGGAGCCCAATTTTAATATCCGTTTCGCGCGAAACCACTTCTAAACCCTCCACGGGGTCCTCCGATCACTCACATGATCCATTTAAGCCCGAAGTCCAACACTTGTGCCCAATTATGCCACAAACACCTCCAACACACCATGTAGGCCTCCAATAGCCACCCCAACGCACTGCAGCAGCTCTGCGGAGATCCGGGTCATCACAGCCGTGGGAGGCAGAGTTGTGGATCACGGCCATGGAGCGACGTTTGGAGACACTGTTTATCGAGGAGCGGTACCAGGTTCTACTGGCGACGAATTTCTTGGAGCGCAACGCCGAGGCTTGGTGGCGGCGTGTTCGACTTGCTGGACCGCCTAGGGCTCAGCTTTTAACCTGGGCGGAGTTTCGTAGTCTACTTCTTGGAGCCTTCTTTCCGGAGAGCGTTCGACAGAGGTTGGAGGAGCAGTTGAAGAATCTCCGATAGGGAGATTAGCCCGTGCATGAGTATATTGCAGATTTCAACCAGTTGTTGGCGTGTGTACCGCATGTGGCTAGGGATAAGGCACATCGGATTTATATGTTCGAGCGAGGGTTACACCGGGACCTTTTTCAGCTAGTCCGCTCGCGCAAATTGCAGACCTTGGAGGCCTCTATGGAGCAGGCACTCTATGTTGAGCGCAGGGAGGCAGTGATGGAGGAGGTAGCTCCAGCTCCCACAGTGATCCCGGGGGCGAAGCGCCCAGCACCGACGGATGAGGGGCAGTCGAGTCGTCAGGGACCCTTGAGACCTCCACGATTCCATCCTCAGGGTCGTGGGTTTCAGAGGCACCAGAGATCAGGTGCACCAGTCTCAGCAGTAGCAGCAGAGATCACAGTCATCGCAGCGTGGGTCTCAGCAGCAGCCACAGCGGCAGCGGCAGTCTCAGCAGTAGCAGCAGTCGCGACAGTTGCGGGCTCCTGGCAGTTGTATTTTTTGTGGAGGTCAGCATTTTCCCGGCACCTGCGACCAGCGGTGGGGTCGCTGCTACGGATGTGGACAGCCCGGGCACATTCGAGCTTCGTGCCCCTTTTCGACCTCCGCCGCCCCTTCTTCAGCATCTGCCCCTTCTTTATCTCAGCAGCGGTCGACGGCTCAGCGGCCATATGCTCTAGCGAGTAGGCCATCTTCTTCCCATCCCACGGACTATCGGTCTCCAGCTCAGAGTGGGCGAGTGTATGCTGCGTAGGTAGAGGACTTTTCGGCAGCAGATCATGTGGTGGCAGGTATCACCTTACTTTCTGGCATTAGGACTCGTACTTTATTTGATATTGGAGCATCGCATTCTTTCATTAGTAGATCATTTGCATCATTACATGGGTTAGAGGTAGGACTTTTGCCACGTGCACGAGAGGTTCAGATTCCCGATCATACTTTGCACATGAAGGAGTGCTATTGGTCCTGCCCGATGCAGATCGAGTACTGGATGTGGTTCTCGGGACTTTGATGTGGTTCTCGGGATGGACTGGTTGGCTCGGTATTTTGCGACTATTGATTGTGCCGCGAGAACTGTCACTTTTAGAGAGCCAGGCCAGGAGATGTTGGTATACCGGGGATGTCAGAGCGCTTTCTTTGCCTCTATGGTTTCGATTTCCCGAGCGAGGCAGATGATCCATCGAGAATGTGTAGCCTTCTTAGCTAGTGTTATTGAGGGGCTTACGGCGGCGCCGGGACTCGGGGATATCCCTATTGTTCGTGAGTTCCCGAATATTTTTCCACCAGAGATGACTAGCATGCCGCCAGACAGAGAGATTGAGTTCGTGATTGACGTAGTTTCAGGAACTGCGCCAATCTCTAAGGCTCCTTACCGGATGGCACCGGCTAAGCTGCGAGAGCTTAAAGCACAGCTGCAAGATTTGATGGATAAGGGTTTTATTAGACCAAGTGTGTCGCCTTGGGGAGCGCCGGTGCTATTCGTGAAAAAGAAGGATGGGTCACTTCGACTGTGTGTGGACTATAGGGAACTGAATAAAGTGACCATCAAGAACAAGTACCCTCTGTCGCGCATCGATGATCTATTTGATCAGCTGCAAGGGTCTTGCATCTTCTCCAAGATTGATCTACAGTTTGGTTACCACTAACTGAAGGTGAAGGCCGAAGATATTCCTAAGACTGCTTTCAGATCACGGTACAGGCATTATGAGTTTACAGTTATGCCGTTTGGATTGACTAATGCCCCTGCCGCATTTATGGATTTGATGAACAGGATATTTCGGCCATTTTTGGATCGGTTTGTGGTGGTGTTCATCGATGATATCCTTGTATACTCCCGGAGCGAGGCCGAGCATGAGGAGCACTTGAAGACTGTGCTGCAACTTCTACGAGAGAAGAAGTTGTATGCCAAGCTGGTGAAGTGCGAGTTTTGGGCTTCGGGAGATAGCTTTCTTGGGCCATGTGATTTCCGCCGCTAGTGTGGCAGTAGACTCGGTGAAGATTGAGGCAGTTCAAGATTGGCCCCGACTGACGACTGTATCAGAGGTACGCAGCTTCATGGGATTAGCTGGTTATTATCGTCGGTTTGTGGAAGGCTTTGCGAAGCTTTCCACACCCCTCACCCGTTTGACGCGTAAAGGAATTAAGTTTATCTGGAGTGAGGACTGCCAGAGGAGCTTCGAGAAGCTGAAGAATAGACTGATGACCGCTCCTATCCTTTCCCTCCCTGTTATGGGGAAAGGATATGTGATCTACAGTGACGCATCGCACAGTGGACTGGGATGCGTGTTGATGCAAGAAGGGAGGGTAATTGCTTATGCATCGAGACAGCTCAAGGATTATGAGAAGAATTATCCTACCCATGACTTGGAGCTTGCTGTCGTGGTGTTTGCACTGAAGCTTTGGCGCCATTACCTATATGGGGAGCACTGTGAGATCTACACCGACCACAAGAGCCTAAAGTACCTGTTCACGCAGAAGGAGCTGAATTTGAGGCAGCGCAGATGGTTGGAACTACTAAAGGATTATGATGTGGATATCCTTTACCATCCGGACAAGGCCAATGTGGTTGCAGATGCTTTGAGTAGGAGAGCGGTGCAGAGTTTGTCCATGTTGATTACAGATCAGGCGCCACTGTTAGAGGAGATGAGACGGCTTGAGATAGAGGTTGTGTCCCCTGGGGTCTCTGCTAGACTGACGTCTTTAGTCGTGCAGCCCTCTTTGCTGGACAGGATCAGGGAGAAACAGAGTGAGGACCCCCACTTGACCAGGATTCGAGATCAGATTCCGAGTGATCAGTCAGGGGACTTTACAGTGGATGCTTCGGGAGTACTGAGGTATAGGGACCGAGCATGTGTACCGGTGGATGCTAAGATCAGAGAGCAGATATTGCAAGAGGCCCATTATACACCTTATACCCTTCATCCTGGTGGGACTAAGATGTATAAGGACCTCAAGACACACTTCTGGTGGAACGGTATGAAGAGGGACATTGGGAGGTTTGTGGCTCAGTGTCTAACTTGTCAGCAGGTGAAAGCCGAGCATCGGGTGCCAGCTGGCAAGTTACAGAGTCTCCTGTTACGGAATTTGAGTTGGCGTATTTCGTGAAAGTATTGAGTCTTGAAGATTGAAGATGGAAAAACTTTGGATCATATACCTCAATCTCAAGAAAGAAGAATTCAAAAGGATCAGGTATGTTTAATTAAAGTTTCTTGGTGATCCGAATACTTCTTGTAGTGTAGAAACACCTGGAAGAAAGTTTTATTGCATAATCATCAAAAACTGGACATGGGACATGTTCAGGATCCGGATCGTGCTCGGCAGTCCGGATCCCGAAGGGTGTTTGTTCATACACTGTTTCAATCCGGATCGCAGCATTTCATGATCCGGATCCCGAACACTGGTTTTACCTTTTGCTTGCACGATCCGGATCAGGATTTGCAATCCGGATCCCGAACGTGTTGTTTGGTGAAACTGTATGAACGATCCGGATCGGGGACTACGATCCGGATCCCGAACTTGCATTTTTCTGGAAATCGTCTTTCTTGCTTCTGCGATCCGGATCGTGCAATTCCAATCCGGATCGCCGTCGTAAAATTTCCAGAAAAGGCAGTTTTTGATCCTTATCTTCTTCCAATGGTTTCTAACCTATAAATAGGCCCTATATTCATTTCTAGGGCATCCACATTGATCGGCACAAATAGAAAATATAGCCGAAAAGAAAAATCCACATATAGAGAAGAAAGGAAATCAATAGATTTATTCTATGTTTCTTCATCTATATTGATTGATTTGATTCTAGGTTTTCCATACTCACATTTTGAGTAGAATCAAATCAATGAATACTTAGATGGTATTTCCGATCTATTTCTAATCTAAGTATTCGGCGGATCATCACCACCCAAACAAACAACGATTTACCCAAAATCGGCGCGTGGACTCGCGTGGCCTTGTGGATTCAAGGTGCAACTACGTTCGTGGATTCGAAGCGTGTATTGGGTGAAGACCGTGGATTCGGTCGGACGTCGTGGACTCGACGTTGGACGCTGTGGATTCAGCGTTGGGCGCGGATCGTGGATTCGAGAAGCGTCGTGGAGCGAGCGGAGAAGATCTACTAGGAGCGTATGGTAAAAGGTTGAGTCGTCTGTGAGTACGTTATATCACCTTGTACGTGTGTTAATTCTAGTGGATTTCGCCGTGTTATCGGTCCCGTGGTTTTTTACTCCGGTTTGGAGTTTTTCCACGTAAAAATCTTGCGTGTTCATTTATTTTTCCGCATTGGGTTTTATTGCGCAATGATTTTTTGAGTGTTTATTGTTTACACCTATTCACCCCCCTCTAGGTGTTTTTTCCCCTATTTAGATCCAATTACTTATAACCCAACAAGTGGTATCAGAGCGGGAATAGGGTTGTAAACAATGGTTGAAGGTGGAAACATCAATCGACCCCCTTTCTTTGATGGAACAAATTATGCGTACTGGAAAGTGCGGATGAAAGCCTTTTTAATTTCCATCGACGAAAGGGTGTGGCAATCAATTGAATTAGGATGGTCTAATCCAACTGAAATTATAGATGATGTTCGCACCTTAAAACCTAGGTCGAAATGGACCAAGGAAGAGATAGATTCATCTTCTTACAATGGCAAAGGAATTAATGCTCTATTTAATGCTTTGTCACAAACAGAGTTCTCTCGCGTCTCGGCATGTGAGACTGCGAAAGAAATCTGGGATGTTCTTCAAGTTACGCATGAGGGAACTAACCTTGTGAAGATTCAGAAACTGCAAATGCTTACGAGCAAGTTTGACTCTATCTCTATGGCAGAGAATGAATCTTTCACTGACTATTACACACGATTGCAAGACATCGTAAACTCATGTGCTAACTTGGGAGAGAAGATTCCAGAATTTAAAGTTGTAAGAAAAATTCTTAGAACTCTTCCTGAACGATTTCGCCCGAAGGTCGCAGCCATTGAAACAATTAAACACCCGGACGAAATGCGTGTAGAAGAATTAGTAGGTGCTTTACAAACTTATGAAATGACATTTCCTACTAACTATTCTTCTGGAAAAGCATCCTCTTCTAAGTCTTCAGGTTACGCATTGAAAACAACTAAGGAAGAAGACGCGGATTCATCCTCCTCGGACGACGACGAGAACCTATCTATGGAGGACTTTGAGAAGCAGCTCGCTCTCTTGACAAGGAAGTTTCGCCGCAACTTTCGAAGGGGTAATCCAAGCAAAACTCCATCCTTCGGAAAGTCGAAGAAAGGCAAGGGTTCTTCAACTTACAAGTCAAGAAAGCAAGAGAACTTCTCAAAGGATAAGAAAAGTTCAGAGGGACAAGTTCAGTGCTTCAAATGTCGAGGCTACGGCCACATTTCAACGGAGTGTCCCAACAAGAATCCGGCAAAGAAGAAGGCGATGCAAGTCGTCACTTGGGATGACAACTCCACGTCAAATGAGTCATCGTCAAGTGATGAAGAAGACAACGCGACAGCTTTCCACGCGTCCACCTCTTCACCCTTCATGTGCTTAATGGCAAGTACATCCGACTCACTGTCCAACTCCACTGTTGAAAAGATTGCAACGGACGATGAATCAGATGATTCGGAAGGTGAAGATTTTGCTCTAGCCTACCACAGACTTTTGAGGGATTCAAAGAAACTGGCTAAGCAAAACAAGGGGTTGAAAGGGAGATTGCAGGATCTCGAAGAAGAAGTAAAAAGGGTAACCTCTCTCTCAACCGATCTTGAAGTGGAAAGGGATAATCTGATTAAAACAAATGTTTCCCTTCAAGAGTCCAATGAGCAACTCGAGAAGAATTATATGGATATGGTGAACAAAGCGAATTACTTCTTGAAGCTCAACGGCGAGGCTCGACAGGAAAAATTGGAAATGACGGAGACCATACGCCAACTGAAGGATGACTTAAAGAGATTTTCTTCTGGAAGGAGTAAGTTGGACAGGCTTCTTGGTCTTGGTCAAACAAATAAGTTCGGCCTCGGATACACTCAAACTGGAGACATTCCAAGTTCGAGTGGGACAGTATTTGTGCCTCAGTCGGTATCTCCTCCTCCGACACCGGAATTCACGACAAGCAACGACAACAAGCCTACTTCATCCTCCTCGGGATCGTCAAGATCTAAGGTATGTTTTCGTTGTGGCATTTCAGGGCACATAAGGAGAAATTGCAAGACGGAAGCCAAACGCACACCTCAAGCACCTCTTGCAATGACTACCAAAAGGCTATTCCTCGAAAATCAACTGCAATTCAATTGAAGGAAAAGAGCCTTGGTAGTCACCGCTCAAGACGACATCATCAAGGAGCAGCAATTCTTCAAGCAAGACGCTCTCACCTAGGAGATCAACTTCACGATCATTACCGACGCACTCCAAAAAGGTTTGGGTGCGCAAAGGTGAAATTTTCCCTTGTCTTGTTACCAATGTTTCCTTGCATGCATATGATAGTTCGTCTTGGTATCTGGATAGCGGGTGTTCCCGTCATATGACCGGTGACAAAAACTGTTTTCAAACATTTGAGAAAAACTCCGGAGGACTTGTTGTTTTCGGAGATGGTCGGTCTTCCAAAATTGTTGGAAAGGGAACGGTAGCTATTCCAGATGGCCCGGTTCTAAATAATGTGTTATTTGTTCATGGCCTTAAGACTAACCTCATAAGCATAAGTCAACTTTGTGATAGTGGTTATTCAGTTAATTTTTCATCTGATAAATGCACTGTAACTGACAGAACCATGCTTTCTTTTTAAAAGGGGTTAGATCAGAAAACAATTGTTATGTAGTTCCTCTAAGATTTCTGAAAAATGTAACCTAGCATCTTTGAAAAATGAAACACTTTGGCATGAAAGGCTAGGTCACATAAACTTTAAGGAACTTGCTAGAATTTCGAACAAAGATGTGGTCAAGGGGGTTCCAAAACTTTCTTTTGAACAAAACATTGTGTGTGGCGGTTGCCAAAAAGGAAAACAGTCTAGGACTGCACACAAGAACTTGAACCACATAGGTACAAAACGGCCTTTGGAACTTTTGCATATGGACTTAATGGGGCCAACTCGTCAACCATCTCTGGGAGGTAAATGGTATATTTTCTTATTGGTTGATGATTTTTCTAGATATACTTGGGTAGCATTTTTAAAAGAAAAAGCTGATACCTTTGATTCTTTTCTCGAAATCTGCCATCGTATTATGACTGAAAAGAATGATAGGATTACTCGAGTTAGGAGTGATAGAGGTGGGGAATTCATAAATTCCAAATTCATTGATTTTTGCACTTCTAACGGCATTAAACATGAATTCTCTGCACCTTACACACCTCAACAAAATGGTGTAGTCGAGCGCAAAAACAGGGTCGTACAGGAAATGGCACGTGTTATGCTTCACAGCCGGAACTTACCTTTTTATTTTTGGGCTGAAGCGGTGAACACTGCTGTTTATGTTATTAATCGCGTGTATTTGCGCCCGGGGACATTGAATACACCATATGAACTTTGGTTTTGTAGAAAACCTAACATCAAATATTTTCGTATCTTTGGGAGTCGGTGTTTTATTTTGCGTGATCGCGAAAATCTTGGAAAATTTGACTCTCGAAGTGACGAAGGGATTTTCTTAGGTTATTCTACAAACAGCAGAGCATATCGAGTTTTTAACTTAGAATCTAAGACGATCGTAGAATCGATAAATGTTAAGGTAGATGAAGCTTTTCATTTTGAATCTGAAAAATCTACCCTCGATATCTCTCTTGATGATGATACACCTGCTAATGCATCTTCTTCTAACAATTCTTTCGATAATAATGTTGATGCATCTAACGGTTCTTCAAGTTCATCTGATGTGCAGGAATCATCTCGTGTACCTCCGTCTACTCCTCTACCTCAAACGTTACGCATCTCCAAGGATCACCCTGAATCGAACATCATTGGAGATCCACAAGAAGGAGTTAGAACACGGAGACAATTGGTTTGCGGATTTGCATGCTATGTATCTCAAATCGAACCAAAGAATGTTGATGAAGCTCTCCAAGATGACTACTGGATTAAAGCAATGCAGGAAGAGCTCCATCAATTCGAGCGAAACAAAGTCTGGGAATTAACGAAGCCTCCGAAGCAACACAATGTGATAGGTACCAAATGGATCTTCAAGAACAAGAAAAATGAAGATGGTACTATCATCAGGAACAAAGCAAGGTTAGTTGCTCAAGGCTACTCTCAAGTAGAAGGTATAGACTTTGATGAAACTTTCGCCCCTGTAGCTAGACTCGAGTCCATTCGTATCTTGTTTGCGATAGCTTGTCATTTTAAAATCAAATTATTTCAAATGGACGTTAAGAGCGCCTTTTTAAATGGGTTTTTAAATGAGGAAGTTTATGTGGCTCAACCGAAAGGTTTTGTGGATCATAAACTACCTAACCATGTTTTTCGTCTGAAAAAGGCTCTTTACGGTCTGAAACAAGCACCGCGAGCATGGTACGAAAGGTTGACAAAGCACCTTTTGGAAAAGGGCTACACTCGAGGGGGAGCTGACAGGACTCTCTTTGTGAAGCATTATCAAAACAATTTCATAGTTGCTCAAATCTATGTCGATGACATTGTTTTTGGCGCAACAAGAGATAATGATGCTTCTAAATTCGCGGAGACCATGGAAAGCGAATTTGAGATGTCCATGATGGGCGAATTGACTTATTTTCTTGGATTACAAGTTAAACAAAACGATGAAGGTATTCACTTGTGTCAATCCAAGTATGCACTGGAGTTGGTCAAAAAGTTTGATCTAGAAAATTCTAAGGATTTTCCAACTCCAATGGGAACTAGCCATAAGGGACTTGGAAGTGAATCACATAGTGAGAATGTAGACGAGAAACTGTATCGCAGTATGATTGGAAGTCTACTATATCTCACGGCTAGTCGCCCGGATATATCCTTCAGTGTTGGGATTTGTGCGAGATATCAATCAGCACCGAAGGAGGTTCACCTGAAAGCGGTGAAACGGATCATCCGATATATCAAAGGTACAATCAATTTCGGAATTTGGTATCCTATGGGAACAAGTTTAGATATTGTTGGATACTCAGATGCCGATTGGGCTGGATCAGTGGATGACCGGAAAAGCACGAGCGGTGCATGCTTCTATCTTGGCCATTGCCTTGTTGCATGGCACAGTAAAAAGCAGAATTGCATAGCACTCTCGACTGCCGAAGCGGAGTACATTTCTGCAGGAAGTTGTTCAACCCAATTGATTTGGATGAAAAGCGTGTTGAGCGATTTCCGGATTTCAGCATCTTCGGTAACCATTTTATGTGACAACACTAGTGCTATTAACATTTCAAAAAACCCTGTGTTGCACTCTAGAACAAAACATATTGAACTTAGATATCATTTTCTTAGAGAGCTAGTTGAATCAAATATTCTTCAACTGTCATATATTTCAACTGAGGATCAATTAGCTGATATCTTAACAAAACCTTTGGATCAAAAACGTTTTATTCACTTGCGTAAAGCAATTGGCATGCTTTCCTTGAAATAATCTCTTTTTGAAACCTTTGCTTAGGTTAGGTTTTGTTTTTGTTTTGTTCTTTATCTATGTTTTGTACATAGGACATTAATTGAGCATAAATCATAATTGACTTTAATTGCATCCTTTTATGCATTTAGAAATTTATTATGCTTTTGATATCATAATATTTCAATGTTGCAATGATCATTTACGTTAATTAAACCATCTTTTAAGTGATCAAAGTCAATTTCTCTCTCAATGATCTCTTGGTATAGTCATTATCATATTTGATTGCTTAGTCGAGTATGAATGCGAGATCAATTTTGGTTGAATACCTTATATATTAAATAATTGATAGCCAATTGAGGGGGAGTCAAAGAAATGTAAAATGCTCAAAAGATGTGGAAAGAGTTACATCCCAATGAGGAGTGTGAAAACTACCACCACATGGAGAAAATGAAAGAAAGAAAAAGATACTCCATGAATGCAAAGCAAATTTTTGTTTTAAAAATGTTGATGAAATGCATATTGAAATACTTGACTCAGTCGTATTTCATGGTTGGTATAAGGTGGGATTTTTGATAAAAGATGCTCAAAGAGCCACTCCTTCAACAGATTGTCTAGATATATTATCTAACTTATCTGGGATTTCAAACATCTATTGATCTTGGTATTTCATTTTCTTTACCAAAATTGATGATTTGATAAAGGCATTACACATAAGATCAGGATAGATGTAATTGAAGTTGTTCAACTTTAAGTGTTTTAATTTTCGTAAATTTTCGTTTCATTTTTGAGTATTTTTGATAGATTTTGCATAATCTATTTCTTGTTGTATGAAACGATGATTTTTGTTTAAAGTTGATATGGTAAAGTGCTTACATACTTTTTCTGGATTTTATGGAATTTTTCAAAATTTTCTGGAGAAAAAGTTGAAGCCGATCCGGATCGGAGTAAGTGATCCGGATCCCGAACGCAGGATTCTTCCTGCGGGTAGCCGATCCGGATCACATTCTCGATCCGATCCGGATCACGGCTAGGGTTTTATAAGAACAAAGAGGATTTGATTTCTTTTACCCTAATCTTTTGTTCTCAAGTCTCTAGAGCTTCTCTCTCTAGATTTCTTGCATCTTGGAGCTTCCAAACTCAAAGTTCTTCAATTCAAGTAAGTTTTATTGATCAAATCTCGGTTTTTCACAGTTTTTATATTTTTTCATCAAACGTGAGTAGAAATCATGGATCTTTTTCGTTTGTGAATGGTTTTTGATCAAATTTCTTTTGAAATAAGAACTCTGGGTCGATTAGTTTTGCTTTTATGCTGGGTTTTTACCTGATTAACGAGTTTTTAGGCTTCGATTTCTAAAAATTCGGTTTTAGGGCATAAAAGAGGAATTTTTGTAAATCATGGATTGATCTATTTTTAAATTCTTTTTGCAAAACTAATTTGATTCTTAGCTTCTCTACATGATTATGATTGTCTAGGTACAATTTTTCAAATTTTTCAAAATTGACGATTTTTCATGTGTTCTTGAGTTGGTTTTCACAGGACACCTTTTAAACTCAAAGCACTTTCAGCAATGGTGATCACCTGGATCATTTTCTCCTGGTTGCTATGGTACATACTCGAGCCACGAACAAATTAAAGCGAGCTAAGAAAACACAACAAAAGGGTGAGTTTGTTGAGGTCAGTGACACAGAAGTGAATTGTAATGAGGTAGATTGGGCTGCATTGACAGATGATGATGATGATTCTTTGCCTGAACAAAAGGCATCTGGTAGTTCAAAAGGAAAGGCATCCTTGGACACAAGGAAAGCTCCTATGTCTGCACCAACTATCTCTGTGAAACGGAAACGACTTGCTCGACGTTTTGGACTAAGACGAGACACTAATGTTGACACGCCAATAGCTCCTGACTCTCCGCCACGTGTTGAAGAAGTATTCGTTAACACTGATCGTCTTCGAGCTTTTGCACATCGCGAATGCATTGGCGAAAGGCACGTTAACATTGAGGCTCTACGAGGTCACTCCCCTGAATTTGGTGTTTTGATAGAACAAGCTAACCTTATTCAAGTATGTCGTTTCCCAGAAACCCTTGGCTACTGTTTGCATCATGTGAGGACCTTCTATACCAATGCACGGCATCTTCGAGAGTTTGAGAACGGTCCTATGGAGTTCTACACGAATATCCAAGGCACAAGGTTTAAGATCACTCCACAATTGATTGGCGAGGTTTTGGGAATGGAAGCCAGCAAGACAGGAGTTCACTACTTGAAAGGAGTAAATTTGACAAACACATTATGGCAAAAAGTTATAGAGGGAATTTGTCTCGAGGGAACACAATCAACCGAAAAATCTGTTCGATCTAAAGAACTTCGTCTTGAATATCGCTTCTTAAACTTCATCACTGTTACAACATTCTTCCAAATATGCAGACGAAGGTTGTGAGATGGGATCGGTTGTTGTTTTTGTATCTCATAGGACATCCATCAGAGGCAACGGCATTGAATATCAACATTCCGTACATTATCTGGAATAGAATGGCGCGATATGTTGAGCATCCTCATCCCACTGAGAGAATTCCATTTCCATTGATTATAATGAGGATTTTAAAGAAATTTCAGGTTGACATTACTTCAACAACTTATCATCAATGTCTGAGCATGATAGATGAGTCAACCATTGTCAAATCTCTCCACAAGTTGCCACATGTCACTCCAGCTCCTGCATCTGGAACGAAGCCCGGAACAAGCACTGCTGCATCACCATCTCGACAAGCACCTGGCACAGATGATGAAGCATCACTAACATCGATTTTCAAGGAACAACAGCGACTATCTGTTAAGCAAGAACAAATTTTGAAGGAACAACAAAGAATTGCCAATGAGCTTGAGATCACCACAGCAGCTCATATTACCATAACGAAGAAGATCAATTCAATGACAAGCGGATGCGAAAGATACTCTAAGATGGGTTGCACAAGCTCTGAAGACTCGGATTCTGACAATGATTACTTTTGACTTTTTTTGCAGTTCTCAGTTCTTCGGTTCTTAACTTTAGTTTCGATTTTTAGGACTTAGTTTTTGTTCTAACTTGTAGTTTAGTTCTCAGATTGTGCATATTAATAGAACTTTTTAACTCTCCTTACATTTTGTAGCTTTTGCTACGTTTTGGCTTTATTTGTGACAAAAAGGGGGAGAGAGTTTAGAGAGAACTTGGACAATGAACTTGAACAATGACAAAAATGTATGAACATTGTGAATATCAAGGTAAGTATGACTTCAACTCAACTTTGGTTTTTCTTTTTGATTGGTTGCATGTCCCTACTAACTATTTGACTAACTATTTGGGCATGTAATATGACTAACAAGTTGATGTTGGACTAACAGTTTGTGACATTTGGTTCTTGAATGCTTAGAAGATATGTTGGTTTTTAACTATGATTCTCTTACATATCTGAATTCTTCAAATGTCATGATGAGAATAAACTCTATCTCTGTACTTGGTTTTGTATGTTTCAATTCTTGAGGTATCTAACGATTTTGTTTGTCAAGAATGCTTTCTTTGTGCAGAGAGTACAGATGTCTAAGTCTAGAGTCTGTTTTAGGAGTTTATCTCATGTTTTTAATTTTTGGATCTCCATTGTAAATTTTTGTTGTATGGTGATAGCAACAAAAATATCTTTTTGAATTTTCTTTTGTGGATTTGTGTTTTGTCACGAAACCGCCAAAGGGGGAGATTGTTACGGAATTTGAGTTGGCGTATTTCGTGAAAGTATTAAGTCTTGAAGATTGAAGATGAAAAACTTTGGATCATATACCTCAATCTCAAGAAAGAAGAATTCAAAAGGATCAGGTATGTTTAACTAAAGATTTTTGGTGATCCGAATACTTCTTGTAGTGTAGAAACACCTGGAAGAAAGTTTTATTGCATAAACATCAAAAACTGGACATGGGACATGTTCAGGATCCGGATCGTGCTCGGCAATCCGGATCCCGAAGGGTGTTTGTTCATACACTGTTTCAATCCGGATCGCAGCATTTCATGATCCGGATCCCGAACACTGGTTTTACCTTTTCACTTGCACGATCCGGATCAGGATTTGCAATCCGGATCCCGAACGTGATGTTTGGTGAAACTGTATGAACGATCCGGATCGGGGACTACGATCCGGATCCCGAACTTGCATTTTTCTGGAAATCGTCTTTCTTGCTTCTGCGATCCGGATCGTCCAATTCCAATCCGGATCGCCGTCGGTAAAATCTCCAGAAAAGGCAGTTTTTGATCCCTATCTTCTTCCAATGGTTTCTAACCTATAAATAGGCCCTGTATTCATTTCTAGGGCATCCACATTGATCGGCACAAATAGAAAAAGATAGCCGAAAAGAAAAAATCCACATATAGAGAAGAAAGGAAATCAATAGATTTATTCTATGTTTCTTCATCTATATTGATTGATTTGATTCTAGGTTTTCCATACTCACATTTTGAGTAGAATCAAATCAATGAATACTTAGATGGTATTTCCGATCTATTTCTAATCTAAGTATTCGGCGGATCATCACCACCCAAACAAACAACGATTTACCCTAAATCGGCGCGTGGACTCGCGTGGCCTTGTGGATTCAAGGTGCAACTACGTTCGTGGATTCGAAGCGTGTATTGGGTGAAGACCGTGGATTCGGTCGGACGTCGTGGACTCGACGTTGGACGCTGTGGATTCAGCGTTGGGCGCGGATCGTGGATTCGAGAAGCGTCGTGGAGCGAGCGGAGAAGATCTACTAGGAGCGTATGGTAAAAGGTTGAGTCGTCTGTGAGTACGTTATATCACCTTGTACGTGTTTAATTCTAGTGGATTTCGCCGTGTTATCGGTCCCGTGGTTTTTTACTCCGGTTTGGAGTTTTTCCACGTAAAAATCTTGCGTGTTCATTTATTTTTCCGCATTGGGTTTTATTGCGCAATGATTTTTGAGTGTTTATTGTTTACACCTATTCACCCCCCTCTAGGTGTTTTTTCCCCTATTTAGATCCAATTACTTATAACCCAACATCTCCCAATCCCGAGTGGAAATAGGACCACATTACGATGGATTTGTGGTTGGATTGCCGAGGGCACAGGGAGGAGCAGATGCTATCTGGGTAGTTATGGATCGACTTACCAAGTCAGCGCACTTTTTGCCTATGCAGACTACTTGGCCACTCGAGCGACTAGCCCAGTTATACCTAGATGAGATAGTGAGGTTACATGGAGTACCCGCCTCCATTGTGTCAGATAGAGATCCGAGGTTTGCTTCGTGTTTCTGGAGGAGTTTGCAGACCGCCTTGGGGACTCAGCTCAGATTCAGTACAGCTTTTCATCCACAGACTGATGGGCAGTCAGAGCGGACTATACAGATCCTGGAGGACATGCTGAGGGCTTGCGTCTTGGATTTTGGCGGAGGCTGGATTCGACACTTATCTTTGGCTGAGTTTGCGTACAACAACAGCTTCCAAGCGAGCATACAGATGGCTCCATTTGAAGCGTTGTATGGACGCAAGTGTCGATTATCGCTTTATTGGAGTGACGTAGGCGAGAGACGGACCTTGGGACCAGATGTACTGCTAGAGGCAAAGGAGAAGGTCCGAGTGATTCGACAGCATCTTCAGACCGCTCAGAGTCGACAGAGGAGCTATGCTAATGTTCGGCGACGAGACTTAGAGTTTCAGATTGGAGATCATGTATTTCTGAAAGTCTCGCCATCCAAAGGGATCAGGAGGTTTGGCATCCGCGGGAAACTCAGCCCCCGATACATTGGACCCTTTAAGGTATTGGAGCGTATCGGGCCAGTTGCTTACCGACTTGCACTTCCCCGAGACTTTCTGGTGTCCACGATGTGTTTCATGTATCTACTCTGAGGAGGTATGTTATGATCCGTCGCACATCATCGACTTCACCTTGTTGGAGATCAATGAGGACTTGAGCTATAAGGAGCGCCCCCTGCGGATTCTGGATCGAGAGGTGAGGGAATTGTGAAGTCGGACCATTCCCTATGTGAAGATCCTTTGGGGCCATCATGACAAGTGCGAGGCTACTTGGGAGCTGGAGTCAGAGATGATGGACATCTACCCCTACTTGTTCGAGGCACTGGATTGAGGTATGATTTTCGTTTTGAGGACGAAACTTTTGTTAGTGGGGGAGGATGTAGTGTCCCAGAATGCCCTGTTGCTTTTCCCCCATATTTCGGGGTGAGGATCACCTATTATTGATGTGTTGGGCCCCAAGATGTCAAAGGGATGTGTTGATTGGACTCCATGAGGGTTTGGGATCAAGCCTGACCTTCAGCTGCTTTTTCCGAATTTTAGAGGTGGCTTCAGGCTGATCGGAGGCCGTATTTGGATTCAGCACGGAAAAACGCTTGAAAACGGCTATATATTTGTATTTTTCTGAGTCCGGATGCCCAAAAACGGACACCCGGAAGTTTTCTGTGCAAAATGGTGCACGGGGGGAGCTGTGGACCAGCTTGGGACACGTGGCGGACGCCCATTGGGCCGGCGCACGTCTCCCGGTCCATGGAAGTGGGCCGCCGGTGCACGGTGGACCGGCGGGCCACGTGGCGGCGCGCGATTGGTCCGGTGCTGTGCGTGCGGCGCGCGGGGACGAGCGCGGGCAGGCCGGGCAGGCGTGGGTAGGGGCGCGGTGCACGGTGGGCCGGGGCGCGCCACGTGTCGGCCCCGGGTTAGAGGGCGCAGGTGCGCGCGGTGCACCCGCGGGCGCGTGGCTGCTGCCGTACGCGCACGCGAGCGCAGGCGGCGCGCCGGCTGGCGTGCCAGGCGGGGCAGCGCCAGCCACGTGGCGCCGCGCCAGTGGCTGGCGCCACCCACCCAGCCGCCCCATTGGGGGACACGTGGCCGCGCCCGGTTCGCCGGGCGCTGCTATCCCATGTGCGGGGGACACGTGTCGCGTCCGGGTGAACCGGGCGCGAGTGGGCCGCGGCCGGGCCACTGTTTGGGCCCGGTTTACCGAGGATACATCCGTCATTTTGTGAAATGTTTTTTTGGGCCTATATAAGCACCCCACCTCTCTCTCTTCTCCTCAATTTTTCAAAACATAGAGAGGGAATAGAGGAAGAGCTCTTCAGAGAAGTTGTTCCTCTCGTTATTTTACATCTCGTGGTGGATTTTCAGAATTTTTGGAGGCTCAACAGCGGCGATCCGGATTTTACAGTGCGCCTCGATTTTCCCCCATTTCGGCCCGTTCTCGTCACTTCTCAGTCCGAGAAGCCCCCTGCGCAGTACAGGAGGCCGTTTTCGACGATTTCTGCGCTGGTGTGTTCCTGAGAGGTAAGTCTTCGTTTTTCGTGTTGGTGATTTCTCTGTATTCTGGATTCTTCGCACGGTTCCCGAGACATTTTTGACACCGCTTCTACTGTGTGGAATTTTTGACCGCGGCTACTTCCCCGATTTATATCTTGGCCTAGGAGCATCTGATAAGATGTATAAATAGTCGTTTTGGGCCTACTCTTCGTGAGGAATGCAATTGTGAATTTTTTGGGATTTTTGGAGCTCGGCATAGAGGTGAAATGCCTCATTTTTCGTGCTTTTTGAAAAAAACAGCAAAAGCTGTGTTTTGGGACTTGTATATTTACACCTTGTGCAATGTGTGTTGTTGTCGGGCACTGTTTTCGGCAGACAGCGTTTTTAGGGGACAGCGGGCAGCGGGGAGTTTCTTCGAGTGTAGTGCGCGCTTTTCGAGATGGGTGGTTGTGTTTCCCTCACTGTTGACATGCTCACTAGGATTATCAGAGTTTTCCCAATTTAAATGTGACAATCTAATATTTAATGTGAGAACCTAATGTATTGACCCCACAAATCAATTGGTAGCTTCTATGTGTTAAAATTGGAATAGTTATGTTAAACGTATGTTATGATGAAACTTGCATACAAAGATGACTTAAAATATCGGGACACTTAAAGTGCTCTCCTAAAATGAATAATAAGTGTTTTCTCCTCTAGTTTACAAAAGTGAACCTTTGCATTACTTGTATGGATATCTAGTTAGGCCACTATTTCCTGCTACACTATCTTATTGGGACTTGACTTAGGAGAAACCATGTTTTATCGTTCTCATTTTTATTCATATGCATATTGCTCGAGTTCGAGCAGGGTTTTGGGGTAGTGTAGTTGGGATATTGAGTTTGGGACAGTTATACTCGTTTGTGGATTGTGGGGCATTGTGGCAATCGCGGACGTTAGGCGGTCAACCAGCTGTTTTACTTTATCAGATTGGTGATCGGAGTTGCATTAGTGGATGGAGTTTTCCCACTTTGATCATAGTCATGATCCAGTCCTGCTATTGTGAGATATTGGTGACAGGGTTATTATACTCGTGTGGGTCGCTCCCCTCGAGTGCCACTCCGGAGTAGGCTTTCGACCGTGATGGGTGCCGGTCAGTTGGACAGTTGTGAGTTATGACAGAGCAGGCAGTGCCAGTGCTTTTTGGCCTTTGATTGGGTTCTTTAGGCAGTTAACCTTATAATTGCATGCATACAGTTATCTTTTTAGCACTGCATTTAGAGGCATAGTAGTTGTAGTTTTCTTTTTCAGCAGCCTTTATAGCTTACCACTGTTCTTCCCTTTTTGCCTCTTGTAGTCCTAATGGGTGCGTCAGCGTTTGAGGTTTTACCCACTAAGGGATGCTACTGGTTTATCTAGTAGTTCTCACCCCCATTGTTGCTTTCTGTCTCTTTTCCTTTGTTTTGCAGAGTCGTCTGCGGGAGCTGCTAGGCCATCGGCAGCTGATCGAGGTAAGGGGATCGCTGAGTAGATAGATCTCCTGTGAGACTGAGAGTTGTTGTTAGACAGATGTTGTACCCTTCACTCAGACTGTTGTATTTTTCTTTTATTTTGGGTCTTGCTTTAGCCAGCTGGTTGTACTATTTTGGTGAGCTGGGAGATTATTGTATTTATTACAGCTTTATTTTTATTTTCAGTTTGAGATACTATGTGGTTCTTCTATTTCAGCTCTATATTATGCTCTTTTATTGTACATTTCTTATATCTGAGCAGGTTACCAGTACTTCGTGTACATAGAGAATTCTGTGTGCACGACAGATCTGTTGGCGAGCCCGGGTTCTGGTTTACACACGGGGCGTGACAATACGTGCTCAACATGCAATGTGTGTATAGCAAGTAAAAAGGGAAAGAAGGAACGTCACCGAGCTAGCACCACTGTACTGACTTTGGATCGAAGTACCCACCTGAATCGGGCGAAGCACCTAACTCCCACGATGCTCCCGATCAAAGACCGAACCTGCAAAAGGTCCACTGAGTCAAGTCTAGACTCTACAACTCAGGATCGCCCATCTCTCAATCCCAAAACCTTCGGAAAGATCGATTCTTTATATCGGCTCCAGAAACCCACCGAAAATTTTTGAAACTTTTTCGGAACACTCCCGGAACCTCCAAACTGCTCCGAAAGATCCCAAACAATAAAGTAGGTCACCCGCTGTCCCAAAATGCACCAAAATATGTGTCCAGACAACAACCACTAAATTTATAAACATTAAGTATCTCTAGGTGCAATTATGCCGAAACGGATTTCCGAAATTGCCGGAATCAGGTCTAGAACCCCGGTTATGCTCCACAAAGGCCGCGGATCATGGACGAGTAGTCTAGAAGGTCCGTGCATGCCGCCTAAGGCAACCCGTGCGACCACTAAGCATTTAGGTTCCAACACATTCCAAATAATGCAATTAAAATATGAAAAGCGATAACTACGGCTTTTTACCAAAAACCGCGTGCTTCGGAGGCGAACCGGCGGCGCAAGTTGATAGATCTCAATGCGCTGAACGTAGCGCTCGCTGTCCGGAGCGAAGACGATGGTCGAGGAGTGCACCGGGTCGAGCAGAACACCAAAATTCCAATGTTGTAAGGGGCGGCACTCTCAATCGCGCAACCCGAGGTGATCCCAAAGCTTGACAGCGATGTTGCGACGTCCGCGATGGAGTTGTGCAGACTTGGATTGCCTCAAAGCAGCCAACAGAGAGCAGGAGAAAGAGCTCTGCTGGGAGAGAGAGAGAGAGAGAGAGAGAGAGAGAGAGAGGGCTGCTGCCACAGGAGGAAGCAAGGCAGGGGTCTCATTGGTTCGGGCGCCTGGTTCTCAAGGAGGGAGGAGAGGGCGCGGTGGCGCGACTTCCACGCGCGCAGGCCAACGCGGCTTGGGCCTCGCGCGGCCTGTGCGGCTCAGGCGCACGCGACCTCTGCAGGCAGTCGCCCGACCCAGGCAAGGTGTCCGCGGGTGGGCTAGGCTGAGGCGGGGACCCGCGTGGCTCAGCAATGCGCGCTTCCATGCGCAGCGCACGTGTGATGGTGCGGCTCCTTGCGCAGCGCGCAGTAGAGAGATAGGGCGCCCAGATCTAGCATAGGGAGGAGGCCCCGCAGCAAGATCCTCTCCATCTCCGACTTCATCGACGCACGGACGTAGGAAGAGAAGAGGGTTTCTTGGTGGCTGAGGAGGAGGAAGAAGAAGAGATTAGGAACTTTAATTAGGGTTAAAGAAGCCCTAATTTTATCTAAATCTCTCTTTTTTTTAACAATTGTTTAAATTACCTCCATGTCCACAAAAAAAATATTTGATCCTTTTTTGACCCCAAATTTTGATTTTTAAAATTTTAAATTCTCGAAATGAGTACAAAATGCCAGCACGTCTCTCCTACGCCTGATTTCACGAATCCGGTGCGAAATCGCTGCGACTGAACTGAAATCACTGAAATTCATTTTTCGATTCGATATTCTCGCAAAATGAGTAGATCAGGGAGATTCGGACATCGGATTTGAGATCCGATCCTCAACTCGACGATGCCGTGAAAGTGACAACTTCTGTTTTCCGAAAATCTCGCCGGATTAAAACTAATCATTTTCTGAGAAAAATTCTATTTTTACGGTTTTCCGTCAAGTTCCGTTTCCCACGCTTTTCCGTGCAACCAGCATAGTGAAATCAAAAACAGACTTGACCACTTCTTTCAGTGCTAACTCACCAACACACAGGTGATAAAATTTCTGAGAAATTATTCCTCAATACGCTGAAAAAGATACCCTCTTTAAAGTTTTCAAAATAAAATTTTTAACTTTATTCAAATTCTCAAATTCAAAGAGTCAAATCCTAAAATTAAAAATTAACAGATATTACATCACTCGCCCCTTAAAAGAAGTTTCGTGCTCGAAACTTAATTACATCATTCCCTCAAAAAGCTGTGGATAACGCTCCAGCATAGCTGATTCAAGCTCCTAGGTATCTTCGCGCTCCTCGTGATTCTTCCACAAAACCTTCACATAACGGATGTTCTGATTCCTCAATTGCTTCACCTCGCGTGCCAATATCCGCTCCAGAGCCTCATCATAACTCAGATCCTCCCGCAACTGAGAAGTCGTAGGGCTGATCACGTGGGACGGGTCTAAGATATACTTTCGAAGCATGGACGCGTGAAAACACATTATGTACATGGGCGAGACTCGAAGGAAGAGCAAACCTATACACCACCGGACCAATAATGTCACGCCCCGGGTGTAAACCAGAACCCGGGCCCGTCTACAGATCCGCCGTGCACACGGTATTTCCCGCGTACACGAAGCGCCAAACCTGCTCAGATATATAAGAGATATAATAAAAGAGCAATAAAAACAGAGCTGAACTAAAACTAATACATCTCAGACTGAAGCTGGAAATAAAATACAATACATCTGTATAAATGATACATCTGTCTCTCCCAGCTCACCAAAAAATAAATACAACCTGCTGGCAAAAGCCAGTCCCAAAGAAAAGTACAACCGTCTGAGGAAACACGGGTACACCAACAGTCCAGCTAACACGCTCATCCTGCCTCGAAGTCTATCTACTCAGCCGTCCTCTCTCCTCGACCCGTCGCTGAGAACTCAGCAGCACCCGCAGAAGACACTGCAAAAAAACAAAGGGAAGAGAAAAGAGAAAGCAGTGGGGGTGAGAACTACTGTAAACAGTAGCCTCCCCCTAGTGGGTAGACCTCAACTCAAATGTGCCCACTAGGACTACAAGAGGCGAAAAAGATGAACAAAGGTGGTAAGCTGTAAATATGCCAACTGATGATGTAGGAAGCTACCACTACTATGCCTCTAAAATGCCAGCTAGGAATATAGCTAAATGTATGCATCAGAATGTAAATGCCTGCCTGCCTAGACCCAATCGATACACCAGTAAGCACTGGTACTGCCTGCTGTGCCTGCCTGTCAAATCGGGTATGCTGGCCAACGCATAACACCGATAGGGAAAGAGAGTCCCGAGGACTCGAAGCCTGTAAAACGCACACTCCGGAGTGGCACTCGAGGGGAGCGACCCACACGAGTATAATGCCTGGGTAACAAGTACCATAATGCCTGGGTAACAAGTACCAAATCAGCAGGACTGGATCATGACTCTGATCAAAGTGGGAAAACCCATCCACTAAAAGAAGACCCGATCTCAACCCGATGCAAGATAAACAAATAGTGGGAAACCCCATCCACTAGAGACCCGATACCCAATCTGATGCAATAACCACTGTCCGGTCAACCGCCCAAGGTCCGCGGTTGCCGCAATACCCTGCCACAAGCCTGCCTGTCCCAAAATCCAAGATCCACAATCGGGTAGAATAATCGATATCCGGTCAACCGCCTACTGTCCGCGGTTGCCGCAATACCCTGCCCTCACAGCCTGCCTGTCCCAAAACCCACAACTGTCTGACTACACTATCCCAGCCCCTGCTCGAACCCGAGCGTACTATCCCCCAAATGTAGACAAAAGAAGAGAAAAGCATGGTTTCTCCTAAGTCAATGCCATCATGATAGTGTAGCAGAAAAAGGTGGCCTAACTAGATGTCCAATCAAGCATGCAAAGTCCATTATTTAAAACAGGGTTTAAATATTATGATCTTTCCCCCATACAGGGATGCCACTAATTAAACTTCCATCTGCCAAGTAATCCCATGTCCATTTATCACTTAAACATAAGAGGTCCCAATGTGTACAAGCAATATAGTCCAATTCCCTATTACCCTGCCATTTTTACTTTTTACCGGTTCATTTAGCAATGTACTAAAAGCAACTCAAATAGGCCTAGTGGGGACATCACAAGTAGGAGGTTAAACAACGGTACCCACCTCGAGCGCTAAATCCAAGTCCTGACAGCGAAGTCCGCGCCCGAACCTCAACCGTCCTCGCAAACTGTGCCAAAATCCCAAAGGAACACACACACAATTACTATCCAAGTTAATCCCAAAATCTGTCCCCAAAACCAGATTTACTGTTCAGCCGTTTTTACCTGCGAAATGTGCCCAATAAATTCCCAGAAAAATACCACTGCGATCTACGCGACGAACCGGTCGAAACGAGTACCTGCACGTTTTCCCACGATTTTTCTGTGCTGAGAACTAAAATCGACAAGAGGACCACCTCGAACAATATTTTCACCCAAAAACTGTGCTACAAGGTTCTGTAAAAAGGGGTTCTCACCTTCAGGGAAATTCCACAAAATTCCACAAAAATTCAGAGAGATTCCTTGTGATGTGTAGATGCAAATCCCCTTTTGAATCGCCTCAATCCGATGTCCGGTTGCGGAGATATCGCCGAAATACCGACCCGCTGTCCAAAACTCCATCACAGCAAAAGGGGTCACAAGATGATCCGAAAAACCCATGAAAACCTCGGAATGGGGAAAAACCAGTAGAAATAGGAAATGTAGCCCTACCTGTTACGAAGAAGATGGCGCAAGAATCGCTGAAAAATACTGCTTGGTTAGCTCGGGGGAGCTAAAACACTGTCGCTGCGCCGAAGAACAATCCAGGAATGCATCGTCGCGCCGCGCCGGAAAATCCGAATCTCGGGATCCGTGCCTCAAAAACTCCTCAAACTTCACAGGAGTGTTCCTCACTTCCAGATGAAGATTTCATCTTCTCACCTCTAATGGAGATGGAGCCTCTAAGATGGAGAATAAGCCCTTGAATGAGCCTCGGATGGGATTAAGAAGAAAACCCCAAAAATCTTTTCCAAAAATTCCCATCGTGTCCCATAGAACACGAAACACCAAAATGGACCAATAGGACTGCGACACGTGGCCCTCCCAACAGTTCTGCCGCGCTCAGTCTGCCGCCCAGTGCACAGTTGACCGACCAATGAGGGCGTGCCACGTGTCCACTCCGAAAGTTCAGTGCACCCGGTGCACAAAATCCCGTGGACCTCACCAATGAAATGCTGCCACGTGTCCAAGCCGGTGCACCATACACCCTGAGCCAGCCTGAAATCCCCGTAGACCGAATGCTGTGAGCCGACCAATAGTATGATGCCACGTGTCCACCCTGTCGGTCCACCGTGCACCTAAATGGTTCCGTGGACCGCGCGCTGTGGACCATCCAATCTCCACATGCCACGTGGCACCGCCCTGGTGCACGCCCGCGCGGTGGACCGGCCGCCTGCCCGCGCCCCCGCCGCTGCTGCCCGCGCCCTCAGCGCCTGCCCGCGGCCGCGCGCCGCCTGCCCGAGCGCCTCCGCCGCCTTCCGCCGCCGCCCGCCGCCGCCGGCCGCCGCCGGCGATCGCCGGAAATACTGTTCCGGCGTGAACAGTAACCCGAAGCCCAAAAATGCCGCAAATACACCGTCTGAAGCGTTTTCGCGCGCTGAATCCGATTTTGACGTCCGTTTCGCCAAATTCTCACTCTAAAATTTGCCGAATGCCCCCGGAAAGTATTCTTGGTCCAAATCTCGCGCCGAGCCCAATCTCAATATCCGTTTTGCGCGCAAACACCTCTAAACGACCGATGGGGTCCTCCGATCACCCACGTGATCCATTTGAAGCCCGGAGTCCAACACTTGTGTCCAAATCGGCGCCCGAACACCGCCGACATGCCCCGTAGGCCTCCAGAAGCTGTCGGTCACCCTGTAAAAGCCCCAAATACCTCCCGCACACTGCGTAGATCTCCAGTAGCCACCTCAAAGCACCGCAACAGCTCTGCGGAGATCCAGGTCATCACAAATAAGTTCCAGGATCTCAAACGTCCAACAAACCGCGGACTAAGCATGCTCCGCAAACCGAACCGTTTGATCCCCCCGAAGGCGACACCTTGAGCAACACATGCTCACCGACAAGAAACTCTAGGTCACACAGACGCTAATCCATATAGCTCTTCTGTGCTTTGCGCAGTCAATAATCGCTGTCTTGCAATGCGAAC
>CM054944.1:15913875-15956138 GCA_029168755.2 Tillandsia fasciculata | reverse complement strand
GTCAAGAAAACTTCTCAAAGGATAAGAAAAGTTCTGAGGGACAAGTTCAGTGCTTCAAATGTCGAGGCTACGGCCACATTGCAACGGAGTGTCCCAACAAGAATCCGGCAAAGAAGAAAGCGATGCAAGTCGTTACTTGGGATGACAACTCCACGTCAAATGAGTCATCCTCAAGTGATGAAGAAGACAACGCGACAGCTTTCCACGCGTCCACTACATCTTCACCCTTCATGTGCTTAATGGCAAGTACATCCGATTCCTTGTCCAACTCCACTGTTGAAAAGATTGCAACGGACGATGAATCAGATGATTCGGAAGGTGAAGATTTTGCTCTAGCCTACCATAACTTTTGAGGGATTCAAAGAAACTGGCTAAGCAAAACAAGGGGTTGAAAGGGAGATTGCAGGATCTCGAAGAAGAAGTAAAAAGGGTAACCTCTCTCTCAACCGATCTTGAAGTGGAAAGGGATAATCTGATTAAAACAAATGTTTCCCTTCAAGAGTCCAATGAGCATTTCGAGAAGAATTATATGGATATGGTGAACAAAGCGAATTACTTCTTGAAGCTCAACGGCGAGGCTCGACAGGAAAAATGGAAATGACAGAGACCATACGCCAACTAAAGGATGACTTAAAGAGATTTTCTTCTGGAAGGAGTAAGTTGGACAGACTTCTTGGTCTTGGTCAAAGAAATAAGTTCGGCCTCGGATACACTCAAACTGGAGACATTCCAAGTTCGAGTGGGACAGTATTTGTGCCTCAGTCGGTATCTCCTCCTCCGACACCGGAATTCACGACAAGCAACGACAACAAACCTACTACATCCTCCTCGGAATCGACAAGAACTAAGGTATGTTTTCGTTGTGGCATTTCAGGGCACATAAGGAGAAATTGCAAGACGGAAGCCAAACGCACACCTCAAGCACCTCTTGCAATGACTACCAAAAGGCTATTCCTCGAAAATCAACTGCAATCATTGAAGGAAAAGAGCCTTGGTAGTACACCGCTCAAGACGACATCATCAAGGAGCAGCAATTCTTCAAGCAAGACGCTCTCACCTAGGAAATCAACTTCACGACCATTACCGACGCATTCCAAAAAGGTTTGGGTGCGCAAAGGTGAAATTTTCCCTTGTCTTGCTACCAATGTTTCCTTGCATGCATATGATAGTTCGTCTTGGTACCTGGATAGCGGGTGTTCCCGTCATATGACCGGCGATAAAAACTGTTTTCAAACATTTGAGAAAAACTCCGGAGGACTTGTTGTTTTCGGAGATGGTCGGTCTTCCAAAATTGTTGGAAAGGGAACGGTAGCTATTCCAGATGGCCCGGTTCTAGATAATGTGTTATTTGTTCATGGCCTTAAGACTAACCTCATAAGCATAAGTCAACTTGTGATAGTGGTTATTCAGTTAATTTTTCATCTGATAAATGCACTGTAACTGACATGAACCATGCTTTCTTTTTAAAGGGGGTTAGATCAGAAAACAATTGTTATGTAGTTCCTACTAAGATTTCTGAAAAATGTAACCTAGCATCTTTGAAAAATGAAACACTTTGGCATGAAAGGCTAGGTCACATAAACTTTAAGGAACTTGCTAGAATTTCAAACAAAGATGTGGTCAAGGGGGTTCCGAAACTTTCTTTTGAACAAAACCTTGTGTGTGGCGGTTGCCAAAAGGGAAAACAGTCTAGGACTGCACACAAGAACTTGAACCACATAGGTACAAAACGGCCTTTGGAACTTTTGCATATGGACTTAATGGGGCCAACTCGTCAACCATCTCTGGGAGGTAAATGGTATATTTTCTTATTGGTTGATGATTTTCTAGATATACTTGGGTAGCATTCTTAAAAGAAAAAGCTGATACCTTTGATTCTTTTCTCGAAATCTGCAATCGTATTATGATTGAAAAGAATGAAAGGATTACTCGAGTTAGGAGTGATAGAGGTGGGGAATTCATAAATTCCAAATTCATTGATTTTTGCACTTCTAATGGCATTAAACATGAATTCTCCGCACCTTACACACCTCAACAAAATGGTGTAGTCGAGCGCAAAAACAGGGTCGTACAGGAAATGGCACGTGTTATGCTTCACAGCCGGAACTTACCTTTTTATTTTTGGGCTGAAGCGGTGAACACTGCTGTTTATGTTATCAATCGCGTGTATTTGCGCCCGGGGACTTTGAATACACCATATGAACTTTGGTTTTGTAGAAAACCTAACATCAAATATTTTCGTATCTTTGGGAGTCGGTGTTTTATTTTACGTGATCGTGAGAATCTTGGAAAATTTGACTCTCGAAGTGACGAAGGGATTTTCTTAGGTTATTCTACAAACAGCAGAGCATATCGAGTTTTTAACTTAGAATCTAAGACGATCGTAGAATCGATAAATGTTAAGGTAGATGAAGCTTTTCACTTTGAATCTGAAAAATCTACCCTCGATATCTCTCTTGATGATGATACACCTGCTAATGCATCTTCTTCTAACAATTCTTTCGATAATAATGTTGATGCATCTAACGGTTCTTCAAGTTTATCTGATGTGCAGGAATCATCTCGTGTACCTCCGCCTACTCCTCTACCTCAAACGTTACGCATCTCCAAGGATCACCCTGAATCGAACATCATTGGAGATCCACAAGAAGGAGTTAGAACACGGAGACAATTGGTTTGCGGATTTGCATGCTATGTATCTCAAATCGAACCAAGGAATGTTGATGAAGCTCTCCAAGATGACTACTGGATTAAAGCAATGCAGGAAGAGCTCCATCAATTCGAGCGAAACAAAGTCTGGGAATTAACGAAGCCTCCGAAGCAACACAATGTGATAGGTACCAAATGGATCTTCAAGAACAAGAAAAATGAAGAAGGTACTATCATCAGGAACAAAGCAAGGTTAGTTGCTCAAGGCTACTCTCAAGTAGAAGGTATAGACTTTGATGAAACTTTCGCCCCTGTAGCTAGACTCGAGTCCATTCGTATATTGTTTGCGATTGCTTGTCATTTTAAAATCAAATTATTTCAAATGGACGTTAAGAGCGCCTTTTTAAATGGGTTTTTAAATGAGGAAGTTTATGTGGCTCAACCGAAAGGTTTTGTGGATCATAAACTACCTAACCATGTTTTTCGTCTGAAAAAGGCTCTTTACGGTCTGAAACAAGCACCGCGAGCATGGTACGAAAGGTTGACAAAGCACCTTTTGGAAAAGGGCTACACTCGAGGGGGAGCTGACAGGACTCTCTTTGTGAAGCATTATCAAAACAATTTCATAGTTGCTCAAATCTATGTCGATGACATTGTTTTTGGAGCAACAAGAGATAATGATGCTTCTAAATTCGCGGAGACCATGGAAAGCGAATTTGAGATGTCCATGATGGGCGAATTGAATTATTTTCTTGGATTACAAGTTAAACAAAACGATGAAGGAATTCACTTGTGTCAATCCAAGTATGCACTGGAGTTGGTCAAAAAGTTTGATCTTGAAAATTCTAAGGATTTTCCGACTCCAATGGGAACTAGCCATAAGGGACTTGGAAGTGAATCACATAGTGAGAATGTAGACGAGAAACTGTATCGCAGTATGATTGGAAGTCTACTATATCTCACGGCTAGTCGCCCGGATATATCCTTCAGTGTTGGGATTTGTGCGAGATATCAATCAGCACCGAAGGAGGTTCACCTGAAAGCGGTGAAACGGATCATCCGGTATATCAAAGGTACAATCAATTTCGGAATTTGGTATCCTATGGGAACGACTTTGGATATTGTTGGATACTCAGATGCCGATTGGGCTGGATCAGTGGATGACCGGAAAAGCACGAGTGGTGCATGCTTCTATCTTGGCCATGCCTTGTTGCATGGCACAGTAAAAAGCAGAACTGCATAGCACTCTCGACTGCCGAAGCGGAGTACATTTCTGCAGGAAGTTGTTCAACCCAATTGATTTGGATGAAAAGCGTGTTGAGCGATTTCCGGATTTCAGCATCTTCGGTAACCATTTTATGTGACAACACTAGTGCTATTAACATTTCAAAAAACCCTGTGTTGCACTCTAGAACAAAACATATTGAACTTAGATATCATTTTCTTAGAGAGCTAGTTGAATCAAACATTCTTCAACTGTCATATATTTCAACTGAGGATCAATTAGCTGATATCTTAACAAAACCTTTGGATCAAAAACGTTTTATTCACTTGCGTAAAGCAATTGGCATGCTTTCCTTGAAATAAACTCTTTTGAAACCTTTGCTTAGGTTAGGTTTTGTTTTTGTTTTTTTGTTTTGTTCTTTATCTATGTTTTGTACATAGGACATTAATTGAGCATAAATCATAATTGACTTTAATTGCATCCTTTTATGCATTTAGAAATTTATTATGCTTTTGATGTCATAATATTTCAATGTTGCAATGATCATTTACGTTAATTAAACCATCTTTTAAGTGATCAAAGTCAATTTCTCTCTCAATGATCTCTTGGTATAGTCATTATCATATTTGATTGCTTAGTCGAGTATGAATTCGAGATCAATGGTTTGGTTGAATACCTTATATATTAAATAATTGATAGCCAATTGAGGGGGAGTCAATGAAATGTAAAATGCTCAAAAGATGTGGAAAGAGTTACATCCCAATGAGGAGTGTGAAAACTACCACCACATGGAGAAAAGAAAGAAAAAGATACTCCATGAATGAAAAGCAAATTTTTGTTTTGAAAATTGTTGATGAAATTCATATTGAAATACTTGACTCAGTCGTATTTCATGGTTGGTATAAGGTGGGATTTTTAGTAAAAGATGCTCAAAGAGCCACTCCTTCAACAGATTGTCTAGATATATTATCTAACTTATCTGGGATTTCAAACATCTATTGATCTTGGTATTTCATTTTCTTTACCAAAATTGATGATTTGATAAAGGCATTACACATAAGATCAGGATAGATGTAATTGAAGTTGTTCAACTTTAAGTGTTTTAACTTTCGTAAATTTTCGTTTCATTTTTGGATATTTTTGATAGATTTTGCATAATCTATTTCTTGTTGTATGAAACGATGTCTTTTGTTTAAAGTTGACATGGTAAAGTGCTTACATACTTTTTCTGGATTTTATGGAATTTTTCTAAATTTTTCTGGAGAAAAAGTTGAAGCCGATCCGGATCGGGGTAAGTGATCCGGATCCCGAACGCAGGATTTTCCTGCGGGTAGCCGATCCGGATCACATTCTCGATCCGATCCGGATCACGGCTAGGGTTTTTATAAGAACAAAGAGGATTTGATTTCTTTTACCCTAATCTTTTGTTCTCAAGTCTCTAGAGCTTCTCTCTCTAGATTTCTTGCTTCTTGGAGCTTCCAAACTCAAAGTTCTTCGGATTCAAGTAAGTTTTATTGATCAAAACTCGGTTTTTCACAGTTTTTCTTCATCAAACGTGAGTTGAAAAATGGAATTTTTTCGTTTGTGAATGGTTTTTGATCAAATTTCTTTTGAAATAAGAACTCTGGGTCAATTAGTTTTGCTTTTATGCTGGGTTTTCTCAAGATAAACGAGTTTTTAGGCTTCGATTTCTAAAAATTCTGTTTTAGGGCATAAAAGAGGAATTTTTGAAAATCATGGAATTGATCTATTTTTAAAATTCTTTTTGGAAAACTAATTTGATTCTTGGCTTCTCTACATGATTATGATTGTCTAGGTACAATTTTTCAAATTTTTCAAAATTGACGATTTTTCATGTGTTCTTGAGTTGGTTTCACAGGACACTTTTAAACTCAAGCACTACAGCAATGGTGATCACCTGGATCATTTTCCTACTTGCTGCAATGGTCCATGTTAAGGACACTGCCAAAGCTAAGAAAGCAAAGAGAACCAAGCGAGCTGAGAATGATTCCGACACGGATTCGGAAACGGAGTCAATTGACTGGGACAACATCGAAATTGAAGCACCTGTCCCTACTGTCTCAAAAGGAAAGGCTCCTGCTGAAGCCCAAGGCTAAGCCTCCTCCTACAGCAGCTGAGAAAGGGAAAGCACCAATGGAGCCCACAAACTGAAAAAGGATGAAAACTGGTGCAAGGAAAAGAGGTAGTGCTCCGGGCATTTCAATCAACGAACCTATGCTAGCCAGCCTCCTCCTCGGAATTCATTAGCTCCACAAGAATCAAAGATTTTGAGAAAAGAGAATGCATTGGTGAGAGACATGTCAATACCAACAATGAGGAACGCTCTGCAGAGTTTGGAGCTTGTTTGATCAAGCTGGTCTCGGTCCAATTTGCAACTTTCCCGAGACAACTGGGTATTGTCCACACTCAGTTCGGATGTTTTATCAGAATGCTACGGGTCTAATTGATCATGAGGACGGACGACGAGAATTTCATACCGTGGTTAAAGGTATCAAAATCAAAGTCACTCCCCAACTGATTGGAGAGGTGCTTAATATGAAAGCAAGATCTGATGGACTCCACTACCTGAAGACTCAAAACTTCAACACCAACTCATGGAGAGTTGTAGTAAATGGAATCTGCTTCCGGATACTTTGTCTGCCGGAAATTCTGTTTTCTCCAAGGAACTTAAGAAAGAGTACAAGTACATAAACTTCATTGTCTGCTACAACATTCTTCCCAACATGAACACGAAAGTCCTTCGATGGGATAGAATGCTATTTCTTTATCTTCTTGACAACCCGACTGCATTGATGGGAGCAAACTTGAACATTCTTATCTCATTTGGAATAGGATGACGCGGTATGTCGAACACTCTCACCCCACAGAGCGACTACCATATCCAATGATTATCATGCGCATCCTTAAAAGTTTAAAGTGGATACAAGCGCGAGCTCTTATATGTATAGTTTGGGGACAATAAATGAGACAACCATTGTCAAGTCTTTGTCAACAAAGCAAGATGATCCCCCATCTCCTCCAATTCGACAACGAGCTCGACCACAAGCAACACTTCCACAGCTCCAGTTCCTCCTTCACAGCAGGCACCTCCATCCACCTCTGACGATGATGCCTCTGTCACCTCAATTTTTAAAGAACAACAGCGGCTTTCAATGAACAGGAACGTATGTCTGCTGAGTTCACTGAAATGAGAGGAGACCTTCAAGTTATGAAAAACGAGATGGAAATCCTCACAGCTTCTCAAATCACTCTGAATAAGTCAGTCTCATCTGTGAAGAAACTTGTGAAGAAGATGTTTGCTAAAATGGGATGCACAACATCTGATGATTCCGACTCTCAGGAGTAAGTTTTGTTCTAATCTTTTCTTTTTCTTTTGCAGGTCTTGGACTTTTCTTGTTTTTTATCTTTCTCAACTTCCTTTGGTTTTGTAATTTTTGGCTTTGTTTTGTGACAAAAAGGGGGAGAGAGTTAGAGAGACTTAGCAAGAACTCTGAACAATGAACAATGATCTTTGTGAATATCAAGGTAAGTATGACTTCAACTCAACTTTGGTTTTTTTTGTGATTTGTTGCATGCTCCTACTAACTATTCGACTAACTATTTGGGCATGTAATATGACTAACAAGTTGATGTTGGACTAACATACTTTGACATTTGGTTTTGAATGCTTAGAAGATATGTTGGTTTTAACTATGATTCTCTTACATATCTGAATTTTCAAATGTCATGATGAGAATAAACTCTATCTCTGTACTTGGTTTTGTATGTTTCAATTCTTGAGGTATCTAACGATTTTTTTGTCAAGAATGATTTCTGTGTGCAGAGATTACAGATGTCTAAGTCTAGAGTCTGTCTTAGGAGTTTATCTCATGTTTTTAATTTCTGGATCTCTTTTGTAAATTTTTGTTGTATGGTGATAGCAACAAAAATATCTTTTTGAATTTTCTTTTGTGGATTTGTGTTTTGTCACGAAACCGCCAAAGGGGGAGATTGTTACGGAATTTGAGTTGGCGTATTTCGTGAATGTATTAAGTCTTGAAGATTGAAGATGAAGAAACTTTGGATCATATACCTCAATCTCAAGAAAGAAGAATTCAAAAGGATCAGGTACGTTTAACTAAAGAATTTTGATGATCCGAATACTTCTTATAGTGTAGAAACACCTGGAAGAGGTTTTATTTGCTTAATCATCAAAAACTGGACATGGGACATGTTCAGGATCCGGATCGTGGCTTGCAATCCGGATCCCGAAGGGTGTTCGTTCATACACTGGTTCAATCCGGATCGCAGCATTCCATGATCCGGATCCCGAACACTAGTTTTACCTGTTTGCTTGAACGATCCGGATCAGGAATTGCAATCCGGATCCCGAACATGTGTTTTGGTAAAACTGTATGAACGATCCGGATCGTGGACTACGATCCGGATCCCGAACAGGCAATTTTCTGGAAACCGTCTTTGTGCTTCTGCAATCCGGATCGTCAAATCCAATCCGGATCGCCGTCGGTAAAACTTTCCAGAAAAGGCTGTTTTTGATCCGAATATTCTTCCTAGGGTTTCTAACCTATAAATAGCCCTTTATTCATTTCTAGGGCATCCGCAATCGGCAAAATACAGAAAAAGAAAATATAGCCGAAAGAAAAATCCACATATAGAGAGAAGAAAGGAAATCAATAGATTTATTCTATGTTTCTTCATCTATATTGATTGATTTGATTCTAGGTTTTCCATACTCACATTTTGAGTAGAATCAAATCAATGAATACTTAGATGGTATTTCCGATCTATCTTTGATCTAAGTATTCGGCGGATCATCACCACCCAAACAAACAACGATTTACCCCAAAATCGGCGCGTGGACTCGCGTGGCCTTGTGGATTTAAGGTGCAACCGCTCTCGTGGATTCGGAGCGAGGTACGTTCGTGGATTCGAAGCGTGCCACTGGGTGAAGACCGTGGATTCGGTTGGACGTCGTGGACTCGACGTTGGACGCTGTGGATTCAGCGTTGGGCGCGGATCGTGGATTCGAGAAGCGTCGTGGAGCGAGCGGAGAAGATCTACTAGGAGCGTATGGTAAAAGGTTGAGTCGTCTGTGAGTACGTTATATCACCTTGTACGTGTGTTAATTCTAGTGGATTTCGCCGTGTTATCGGTCCCGTGGTTTTTTACTCCGGTTTGGAGTTTTTCCACGTAAAAATCTTGCGTGTTCTTTTATTTTTCCGCATTGGGTTTTATTGCGCAATGATTTTTTGAGTGTTTATTGTTTACACCTATTCACCCCCCTCTAGGTGTTTTTTCCCCTATTTAGATCCATTACTTATAACCCAACACTTCATCCGCTCCTCCAGCTCTGCCGGACGCTCTCTGGGAAGAAGCCCCAAGAAGAAGACTGCGGAACTCCGCCCAGGATAAGAGATGAGCCCCAGGCGGACCAGCCGGTCGCACACGCCGCCACCAAGCCTCGGCGTTGCGCTCCAAGAAGTTCGTCGCCAAAAGCACCTGGTACCGCTCCTCAATAAACAGCGTCTCAAAGCGTCGCTTCAACGCCGTGATCCATGACTCTGCCTCCCACGGCTCGGTACTCTGCCCCGAGAAACGGGGCGGGTCAAACTAACGGAACCTCATCAGTAAGTCAACCATCTCCCGCTGCTCAGTCAGGGTCAGCAGTCTCATCAATCCAGAGGGCTGTCCCCCAGTGCCCCGAGCAATAGGGGATGCTGGGGTCACTGGTACAGCCGGGGGAGCCACAACAGGGGAAGATAGTACGGGAGAACTCTCCGGGGGTGCTACTGCTGGCTGCACCCTTTGCTCTAACAGCTGTGTCAGCCGACCCATGGCCTCCTCCTGAAGTCTAACAACCTCTGCCATCTGGGCCATCTGTGCCTGTAGCTCCTGCACCTCGCTCTGCTGGCCCTGCCCGGACTCCTGCTGCTCGGGCTCCGAGGAAGAAGGCTGCGAACGCGTCATCATCCTGCGTCGCGGAGGCATCCTGCTAGGAGAAACCACAATCAGCATCAGAACCCCACACGACCCAATCAAGCGAAAGTCAAAGACATCCCCCTATTTCTGTGGCTTTATGTTGTCTGCAGCCAACATAACTGTCCACCAGAAATTGGGTATGTCGATCCCTCTTCACTCACTGGAAGAGTCCAATAAATAAATCAACGACTTTCGCAAAATGTCACGCCTCTCGCGCCGTATCATCCTAGGGTTTGCCAAAAGCCTAGGGTTTCCTAAGTCCCAACTGACCTATCCCTAAGCTCTGATACCAACTTAATCTGTCACGCCCCGGGTGTGAACCAGAACCCGGGCCCGCCAACAGATCCACAGTGCACACGGAATTTTCCATGTACACGAAGCGTTGGTAACCTGCTCAGATAGATAATATACAATAAAAGAGCATAAACAGAGCTGAACTAATAAAACTAAAAGTAATCTCAGACTGAAATAAACTACAAGCTAACATAAAAGTACAATATACTCCCAGCTCACCATAAATATACAATCAGCTGGCTAAAGCCAGTCCCAAAAGTAAACTAATGTAATCTGAGATACAAAAGGGGTACAATAAAAGTCCAGCTACTCTCACAGTCGGGGTAGATGATCTAGCTAGTCCGCAATCCTCTTACCTCGATCCGCCGCTGAAGGCCCAGCAGCTCCCACAGACGACTCTCGAAAAGCGTGCACAACACACCAAGAAAATACCCGCTATCCTCTAAGCACACCGTCAGCTGAAACAGTATCCTACAACATCACATAAGTGTACACGATGTAAAAACTACAAGTCTCAAAACAGATTTGCTGTTTTTATAATCAGCACGCAAAACAAGGAATTTCACCTCTGTCCCGAGCTTCTAAAATCCCAGAAAAATCATGGTTGCGTTCCTCGCGAAAAGTAACCCAAAATCGACTCTTGAATCGCCTCGATCTGATATTCCTACGCTGAGAAACAATTCGTCGAAGTCGCCGCTGTCCAAAAACCCAAACAGCAAAAGAAGGGGTCAAAACACCTCGGGAATCATGCCAAGAAATCTGAATCCAGAGAAACGACCAACACAAAAAATGAAGCCCTACCTCTTAGGAACACACTGGCGAAGAAATCGTCGAAAAAGGACTCCTGTACTGCGCAGGGCACTCCTCGGACTGAAATGCGACGATAACGGGCCAAGATTGGGGAAAAACGAGGCACTCTGTAAAATCCGGATCGCCGCTGTCGAACTTCCAGAAAATCTGGGAACACACCACGAGGTAGAAAATGATGAGATGAAAAACTTCTCTTAAGGTCCCTCCCACTGGTTCTCTCTCTATCTCTCGGAAAATAGGGAAAAAGAAGAGAGGGGAGGCCTTTATATAGGCCCATTAGAACAATTGAAAAAATTCCCAATATGTCCTAACTTTCGGGCGGCCGGCCCATTTCGGGCGGCTACAGTGCGGCCCGGCCCAAGAATTTCCGGGCGCACACAGTGCGGCCCGACCCAGCCCGGCCCGCACACGGGATCCAGCAGCGTCCAACCGTCCGTCCGACCCGGCCCAGGGCCCGCCACGTGTCCGCCAAACAGGCGGCAGCCGTGCGGCCCAACGGGGAAGCGCCACGTGTCCCCCGTGATTGGCGTCGCGGTGGGCGCGCCCGCCAATGGCGCGGCGACACGTGGCCCGCGCCCGACACGGCTGTCGGCGGCCGCCGCCCCCACGCGCGCCAACGTGCGCCCACGTGCGTACGGCCGCAACCGCGCGGCTCTGCGTGCGCCACGCGCACATGGGCCGACCAATCCGGGGCCGCCACGTGGCGCGCCTCGGTCCACCGTGCACCGCGCACGCGCCGCACCTGCCCGGCCTACCCGAGCTGCCCGCGCCTGCCCCCGCGCGCCGAGCGCACTACACCGGGCCAATAGCGTGCCGCCACGTGGCCCGCCGGTCCACCGTGCACCGGTGGCCTTTTTCCGTGGACCGAGAGTGGCGCGCCGGCCCAATAAGCGCCTGCCACGTGTCCCCGGCCGGTCCACAGCTCCCCCCATGCACCATTTTGCGCAGAAAACTTCCGGGGGTCCGTTTTTGGGCATCCGGACTCCAAATAAATAAGTAAATAGCCGTTTTCAAGCGTTTTTCCGCGCTGAATCCAAATACGGCCTCCGTTTGGCCCAAAGCCTTCTCTAAAATTCGGCAAATACCTCTGAAGGCCAAACCAACAGTAAATACCACACTGTGTCCATCCGAAGCATCCCTTTGATGCACTATGGCCTAATACACCAATGATAGGTGTTTCACACCAAGGATTCACGGGAAAAACTATACGGAATCCTGGACCACTACACGTCTTGCTAGTCTTGTCATCTAGACCCAGACTCAGCCGAGACTCGCCACACACTTCCGGCTGGTTATTGGCTCTGATACCAAATTTAACGACCCGACCCACTAGCAATAATAACTCGTTGGGCTCAAACCACAGCCCAAAATGCTTAAGCCCAGTTATTATTGCTAGTGTCCATGTCTCATATTGATCCAATCATAATTCCATCCACATCCGATGTGGGACTATTGGGGGCGTCACACACGCATTTTCAACCTGTGTGTCTAAACACGCATGTTGAGACTACGTGTTTAGACACGTAGTCTCAACATGCGTGTTTAGACACTCATGTTGAAACTGCGTGTTCAACTAATTCCACCTCACAAACTCCGCTGACGTGGCGCGCACACGTGGCGCCCAGTTGGCAGGTATAGGACCATTTTTGCAAATACAAATTTTGTAGGGTCATTTTCAAAAATATAAATTTTTATAGGATCATTTTCAAATAAAACCCTTAATTAAATAATCACCTTCTTCCCCGTACAACATTTCTCCAAAAAAAAAAAAAAAAAAAAAAAAAAAAAATCTCATCATCTCGAAGAAGAGCATCATCTCCCAATCTCCAGGTAGAGCATCATCTCCCAATCCTTCTTCAAGGTCAGTCCTCACACCTCCCTTTCGCAACCCCATTTCAGCGCCTTGCGGGTGCCGCCGACCTCTCCCACCGGCGCCGCACCGTCAACCCATCCCCGCCACGCGCCGCACACCTCCGCTCCCTCCCTACGTTGGGTGCCGGGCTCTCTGAGGCCGGCCCCGCGCACCACCTCCCCCCCTCCCCTCCCGCACCGCACCGGCAATCCACCCTTGCCGCACCCCTCCCACCCCCGCGTAGCAAGCTCCCCTTTCCTCTCTCCCCGCCTTCGGCACGCCTAGTGTGATGATCCGGATCTCCACAGAGCACTTACAGTGTGATCAGCTACTTCTAGAGGCTCTTTGCTTGTGTTGGAGGTGTTTGTGCGCGTATTGGACTCAAGAAATGGACTCGGCGTGAAATTTAGGTTAAGAACACTTATTTGGAGGACTTAAACAAATTTTAGAAGTGGAATTGGGCAAAACGGACAGCGGATTTGGATTCAGTGCGCGAAAACGAAAATGGACTATTTACTTGCATATTTCGGAGACCGGATGCACTGGCACGGATTTCGAGGCACCTTGGCACTGTTCCGGCGGCCGGGGCAGCACCAGCGGCGGCGGGCAGGGGCGGAGCACGGCGGTGCGGGCAGGCACGGGCAGGAGTGAGGGCGTGGGCAGGCGCGGTGCAGCGGAGGCGTGTGCCACGTGGCATTTTCTTATTGGCGAGAAGTGGACACGTGGCATCAGATGATTCGCTGGTGCACTGGGCGTGGACCACAAGGCAAGCAGCGGGTGCCTCGGGGCGCATGCGTGGCGAGGGCGCCGGCAGCGCGGCGTGCACGCACGTGGGCGCGCCGATCGAGGCGTTGACGCTGTCCGCGGGGGCTGGGGGAGCGGCCACGTGTCGCGAGCTGAGTGGATGGGCTCGCTGTTTGTTGTGCAGGGACACATGGCGCGCTGTGGATGATTCAGGCGCTAGTAGTTTGGGGTACATTTTGTGTTACTGTAGCAACCCGAATGTTTCGGGCGCCCGAAACTAGGGACAAGTGTTACGGCATTTTGGTGTTGGCATATTTCGTGAGTCAAGTCAGTGAGTTGAGTCGGAGTCTTAAAGTGTGACACCCCCGGAATTTGGATTAGTCCTCTATATAAATGATATAATAGGACTAAATCTCTAACCCGGCTATAGCATTTTGGATGGTAGCAAAATCCAAGAGGAACATGAGAGTTAAGCGTGCTAGAGCTAGAATAGTTCTACGATGGGTGACCCCCTGGGAAGTGGGGCGTCACAGTTGGTATCAGAGCCATTCACCAGCCGGAAATGTGAGATGAGTCTTGGCTGAGCCAGGGTTATTTAGCGGGTAGAGCGAGGCTCCCCGGCTAATGACCGTTGTGAGTGGAGTGCAGCTCCTCACAAGGTCGGCTAAGGCTAGCGAGACGAGTCTCACATCGCCTGGTGCTTGTGAGTGTGCTTGAGCCTGACGTGGACGTCAGGGCTTAAAGGGGGGAAGAATGTGACACCCCCGGAATTTGGATTAGTCCTCTATATAAATGATATAATAGGACTAAATCTCTAACCCGGCTATAGCATTTTGGATGGTAGCAAAATCCAAGAGGAACATGAGAGTTAAGCGTGCTAGAGCTAGAGTAGTTCTACGATGGGTGACCCCCTGGGAAGTGGGGCGTCACATAAAGGGATCAAATTGTCAAATCAGCCTTAGAAGACTCATTGAAGATTCAACATGAGCCCAAGTCAACTCTCAGGTATGATTAAATATAGATCATGGTGATTTAAGTTCATTTATAATCATTGGAAACAGGAAATTAATGAAAACCGGTTTAAACTTGGTTTTAGGAACTTGGTTTTAACTTACAACTTGTTTTAAGTTTGGATTCCGGTACTTGGTCTGTTTTGGATAAAGTTTATCTTGGAAAAATCAGTTTTTACGTTGAGTACCGGAACCACACTTGAAGTTCCTCAAACCCGACACAGAATTTTCTGAAATTTGTATTGCGTACCGGAACACAGACTCGCGTACCGGAACACAATAGAAAAATCTGTGTTTTGCACCATTGAGTACCGGAACATGATAAGTGGTACCGGTACACAATGTTACCTCGGGAAAAGTTTCCTAAACCGACTCTAATATGTTTCCAAGGGCTATAAATAGACACTTAGGGTTTCTCGAAAATGACCGATACCGAAAACACTCGAGAGCAACCCTAGAGGCTAGGTTTTTACCGTTCTTCTCTTTAGCCTCTTTTAGGTCAATTCGACGGTTCTTTCAAGATCTATCTTTTGTCGAATTGATCTAAACTTTGCTTAGAATTTCTTTCTACGGTTCTTCAATGATAATCTAAGCAAAGGATCACCATCGAAGCCTATATTTTCTATCGGCTGAGTTTGCGTCGTGGATTCGACGTGGCACCGTGGATTCGGTGTGTTGAAGGCGTTTCGTGGATTCGAAACGTGTGCTCGTGGATTCGAGTGGCGTTCGTGGATTCGAACGTGTGCAGTGGACGTGCAATCGGTGGAGCGCAAGGTCCGAAGAACTTGAAGGAGGGGTCGAGTCCGTGGAGTCGGTAATCACCTTGTTATTCTTCAATTCTTAGTGGATTGTTATTGCGTGTTGGTCCCGTGGTTTTTCTCCTGGATTGGAGTTTCCACGTAAATCTCGGTGTGTTGATTTTTATTTTCCGCATTATTTTTTATTTTTGCACTGAGATTGGTTTTTATAATATTACACCTATTCACCCCCCTCTAGGTGTTTGATAGTACCTATTTAGATCCTTGTGGATCCTAAATAACTCTACAATTGGTATCAGAGCGGGTTTTAGGTTTATCTATCATGTTGGGTGAAAGTGGTAATATTTTTAGACCTCCTCTTTTTGATGGGACCAATTATGCATATTGGAAAGTGCGGATGAGAGCTTTTCTCATCTCTATTGATGAGCGGGTATGGCAAACCGTGGAATACGGTTGGGTGCATCCGGTTGAGGAAGTAGGAAATTCTACTACCCCAAAACCTCGCTCTAGATGGTCCAAAGAGGAAATCGAAAGATCTTCTTACAATGGGAAAGGTATGAACGCTTTATTTAATTCTCTTTCCTCGACTGAGTTTACAAGAATTTCCGCGTGTGAAACCGCGAAGGAAATTTGGGATATTCTCAAAATTACACATGAGGGTACTAATCTTGTAAAAATTCAAAAGCTCCAGATGCTTACAAGTCAATTTGACTCTATTCATATGGAAGAGCATGAATTGTTTACAGATTATTACACTAGACTTCAAGATGTAATTAATACATGTGCTAATTTAGGAGAAAAGATCCCGGAGTCGAAAATTGTAAGAAAGATTCTTCGGACTCTTCCGGAACGGTTTAGGGCAAAGGTTACCGCCATTGAAACCGTTAGTCATCCGGATGAGATGAGTGTAGAGGAATTAGTAGGTGCTTTACAAACTTATGAGATGACTTTTCCTACTAATCAAAATTCTTCCAAGTCTTCTTCTAAGCTTACAGGTATTGCATTCAAATCAACAAAGGAAGAAGATGACGAATCAAGTTCCGACGATGAAATCTCTTTGCCGATTTTGAAGAACAATTGGCGCGGATCACAAAGAAATTTCGTCGGAAATTTTGGAAGAATCGAACCGATGGATCTTCATCCACGAAATCATCTAAAGGATCATCGGGTTCTAAATCCTCTAAACTCAAGGGTGTTGCAAAACCTTCTAAAGAAAAAGAAAAAGATGATTTCGAAGGAGAAATCCGATGTTATCGATGCAAAGGCTACGGCCATATTTCAACGGATTGTCCTTCTAAGAAATCATACAAAAAGAAGGCTTTGCAAGCAAAAACTTGGGACGATTCTAGTTACGATGAATCGACCTCAAGTGAAGAGGAAAAAGAAAAATTTGTTGCTTTTCATGCCTCTCAAATTCCCTCTTCTAATTTGTGTTTATCATCTTTAGTCACTGACTCTATTCCTTTGATTTTGCATGAAACATCAACATCCGGAGGAGAGTCATCAAGTGAGGGGGAGTCGGACGAAGAAGAACTCGTTGAGGCATACCAACAACTTCTTGCGGAATCAAAGAAGATGGCCAAACTTAACAAGAAGTTGAGGAAGCAACGACTTGAAGTTCAAGACGAGAATCAAGCTTTAAAGATCAAACTTCATGATCTCGAGGAGGAACATGGACGGGTATTAGACAACAATAAAATCCTCCAAGAAAAGCTAAACCAATCGGAGACACACGCTAAATCATATATGGACAAGATTGGTTTTCTTGAAAAGCAGTTTGAAGAAATTCATGTCACCAACCAAGCTTTGACCAAGCAAGTTCATCAACTCAAATCCGACATACAAAGGCTTTCAACCGATTCCAAGAAACTTGATTGTATGTCCGGATTAGGTCAATCAAGCAAGGTTGGTTTGGGATTTAAAAAGGATCAAACTGTGCATGCTTCAAGTTCCACAATGAAATGAAAGAAAGAACTTGTCACCTATGTGGACTTGAAGGACATTTGGTGAAGAATTGCCCGAAAAAGAGAAAGAAAAATCCTTCGGCAACTTCATCTACGGAGCGGACTCAACGGAATCAAAAGACACATCAAGTCAAAGGAGTTCACTCAACCCACCAAAGGTCCGAGCCACAACATCAATCATTCAAGTGGATCATTGCAAGGCAAAGACCTAAGGTGGACCAACAGTCAAAGCGGACAACCCCCGGCCACAACGAATCAAGACAACCCAAAATCCAGCGATTTTGGATTCGGAAAGGTGATATCTTTCCTTGTCTTAAGTTCTAAATAGCTTATGACTGTATGTAATGCTTTGATTGGTTTTCCCTTCATATTTTTCTTAATCTTTGCATTACATGTTTTTCAATGCTCTTGGTTTTATATTTGTTTTTTTTGAACAAAAGGGTTTTAACGAACAAGTGCATTGAATAAAAAGGCTTTCACGTTCATTCACTCCAAATTAATTTTATATGGATTATCAACTTTACTCCATAATCATAATCTTGAAGATACTTCATTATAGGAGTTTTTGATATTATAAGCATCAAATTTTAGAAATCATGTGTGATCTTTAGATGCTTAATCTATCTCGGTTGTGTGAATTCATTGTGATAAATGTGAGACAACCGATAGACTAAAATTTGGGATTTAATTCTTTCACGTAAGAGATTGCCTTCTTACAAGGGTAAATAAATGAGTTGCAAAAGATGTGGAAAGAGTTACATCCGAAAGGAGTGTGAAAACTACCACCACATGTTGGAAAGAGCTACCACATGTTATGGATGCCTGAAAAATATTTTATGAGAATTTTTAGTTGAAGCATTCGGAGATTTAAATTCAAAGTTCTTATTTTGAACAATCTCCTGGTTGGTATAAGGTGGGATAGTTAAAAAGATGCTCAAAGAGCCACCCTTAGGTATTTTAGTGCTTATCTCAAATTGAAAGGGTAGAATTCAAGATTGATGTCATTTGGAAAATCTCCGTAAGTCATCTTTGTAAATCCGTTACATCTTGATAGAGTTTGGATCTCAAGATTATTTTTGATGACTTGTGTTTGATGAATATAACATGAAAAACGGTTTATAATGTTTTATCTTTATTTTTCATGATTTTGGAGTAAATCTTTTTAATTTTTATAATTAATTGGATTGAATGACATCTATGTGAATTCATTGTTTTTCAAAGCACTTAAATGGATTTCTTGATGGTATACAAATCGGTATTTGAAAAGATTTCAAAATTTGGATTTGTTTCAAGAAATTTTTGCTTTTTGGCTCTGTTGTTCCGGTACCTGCTTTTTAGTACCTGAACCAAGAATCCGGATCAGAAAACCAATCCGGATCCCGAATCATGAAAATCCCTGTTTTTCACTTGCGTACCGGTACTACATTTTTAGTACCGGAACTACATTGCGGATCCGGATCACCCCCTGTTTTTCAATCCGGAACCCGAACGAAGGATTTTCGGTTTTTGCACTACGTACCGGTACGCGACTTCTTGTACCGGTACGCGATCTGGAATTCTTTATATTCCGAAACCACATTGTTTTTATTTCATCTCTCCCACTTCAAAACCCTCCCTCTCTCTCTCTAAAACATCTCTAAGGGGTTTTTCTTCAAGATCAAGAGATTTGTTGCTTTCATTTGTAAGTTTCTTCACTAATCTTGCTTTCTTTTGCTTCAAAACCCTAGTTTTTAGGTTTTGATGTTTATTTTGGGATTTTTGAGTTGATCCTTACTCCAAATGAAATCTCTTGCTTAAATCACTCTTAATTCATGTTTAGAACATATTTGGTTGCTTTCTATCTAATTAGATTCATGTTTCCATGCTTATTTGATTGAATCTAACATTTTCATATGTTCTTAACATAAAAAATTGAGAATTAGGGCTTTTAATGCAAATGATTTTTAAATGATGAATCATCAATTGTGACATGTTTAGAATGTTTCTTAGACATGTTTAAGCCTTCCTATAAGATCAAATCATAGTGCATTGTGTTCTTTGTAGGAAATGGCATTTTCATGGCTTCTTGCACTAGTGATCTTGATGGCCACTGGAAGTGGACGTGGTCACGGTTCTGGAAAGAAAAAGGCTACCAAACGATCACGCAATGAGGATTCAACTAGCTCAGAATCTGAACATTCCTCAGAATATGAAGAGGAAACAGTTCAAGGAAAGGGAAAGCACCTTTGGCTCCAAGGAAAAAGAAGGGTGCGGATTCTCCTCCGCGTAGAAGTACCGGTGGACCGGTAATACGCGAGCGCTCTCAACGGAGATCAAATGTTGATGAAAGTGAACCGCATGTGAGTGCAAAACGCCGTGCCAGATTTGCAAACCGCACATGCATTGGAGAGCGACACGTGAACTTTAACGAGCTATGTCGTGAGGTGCCAGACTTTGCAAGGATTTTGGAACGAAGTCATATTCGGCCACTTGGCAGAGTTCAACCTAAGATGGGTTTTTGTGTGGAGATCATCAGGGAATTCTACATGCAAGGTAACATACTTCAAAAAGACCATGACACCGGGGCCTTCGTCTTTGAAACAACAGTTAGAGGCGTCAAGTTTGACATTACTCCAGCAGTAATTGGTGCAAACCTTGGATTAGCTGTTGACACTTACTGGTCTTTATTACACTGATGGTGATTTCCAACATGATACCCATTGGGATATGGTTGTGGACTCTATTTGCAAGACAGGGACGCACACGAACAGATCATATGTTGAATCAAAGGACCTAAAACCAGAGTATCATATTTTGTCCTTAATCGTATGCTACAACCTATTGCCCACACTGGGGACCAAAAGGATTCGATGGGATCGATTGTTACTTCTCTTTTTCCTTGGTCACCCGGAAAGTGCAAATGGAATTAACACCAACATTCCATTTCTCATTTGGCAGCAGATGGTACATGTCATTGAAGGATCTAGACAACGTGACCTTCTACCGTATCCGATCTTGATTACTCGTATTCTGGAAGATCATGGAGTGGACATTTCTTGTGCCAAATATGATTATGGCTTGGGGGCAATTGATGGAATCACTTTAGCCAAGTCAATTAGCACTTTGAAGACATTTGGGCATACAAAAGCCTATGCAAGTGAAGCGACAGTGAGTGCACCACCTCGTCAAGAATCTCCTGAACCAGATGAGGTCGTAACTCTTCAAACCTTGCATCGGGATGTTCGTTCACTAAAGCAAAAGATAGAGCAAAGGATGGAGCAAGGCTTCAAGAAACTTGAGGATAGCTTAAAGAAGATCTTCGATATCCTTGGGTGCAAACATGATGATGTGGTCACTGGAGCAACTGCACCGAGTACATCGCATGGACCTACATCACATGAGGACGATGATGATTCAAATCAGGATGAGTGATTTCTTTTCCTTCTTGTTTTTGGTTTTCAGTTTCTTTTCACTTTGTGATGAACAAGAACTCTAATGGGCATGTAACTAAGAACTTATCCTCCTAGTATTTTACTTTTTGTTTCTATTAACTGTTTGACAATTTGTGACAAAAAGGGGGAGAACGGAAATGATGAAATGATGGACATATCATAAAAGGGGGAGACAGAAAATAATGATTGCATCACAAAGGGGGAGAACATGGATGCTCAAGAGATGGATGCTCAAGATAGGGGGAGATAAAGAAAAGATTGAAAGAGCCGAAAAACAAAAGAACCAAAAGGACAAATCAAATGTAGGATTTTAATTTCTAACGACTAACGTTTGATTTTGTTTGGAGTTTTGTTTTGCAGGAATTACATCACTTTAAGACTCCAAGTCCTAAGTCATAGAGTATGTTCTAGGACTGTTTGGTTCAAATGTAATTTTGTATTTATTGGATCTTTCACGCAAAGAAAATCAATGTTTTGGTGATGACATTGAATTTCGACTTTTTGGTTTAAGATGAGTGACTTGAGCGTTTTTATGTATTTTTGGGTTTTGTCACGAAATTGCCAAAGGGGGAGATTGTTACGGCATTTTGGTGTTGGCATATTTCGTGAGTCAAGTCAGTGAGTTGAGTCGGAGTCTTAAAGGGATCAAATTGTCAAATCAGCCTTCGAAGACTCATTGAAGATTCAACATGAGCCCAAGTCAACTCTCAGGTATGATTAAATATAGATCATGGTGATTAAAGTTCATTTATAATCATTGGAAACAGGAAATTAATGAAAACCGGTTTAGACTTGGTTTTAGGAACTTGGTTTTAACTTACAACTTGTTTTAAGTTTGGATTCCGGTACTTGGTCTGTTTTGGATAAAGTTTATCTTGGAAAAATCAGTTTTTACATTGAGTACCGGAACCACACTTGAAGTTCCTCAAACCCGACACAGAATTTTCTGAAATTTGTATTGCGTACCGGAACACAGACTCGCGTACCGGAACACAATAGAAAAATCTGTGTTTTGCACCATTGAGTACCGGAACATGATAAGTGGTACCGGTACACAATGTTACCTCGGGAAAAGTTTCCTAAACCGACTCTAATATGTTTCCAAGGGCTATAAATAGACACTTAGGGTTTCTCGACGAAATTGACCAATACCGAAAACACTCGAGAGCAACCCTAGAGGCTAGGTTTTTACCGTTCTTCTCTTTAGCCTCTTTTAGGTCAATTCGACGGTTCTTTCAAGATCTATCTTTTGTCGAATTGATCTAAACTTTGCTTAGAATTTCTTTCTACGGTTCTTCAATGATAATCTAAGCAAAGGATCACCATCGAAGCCTATATTTTCTATCGGCTGAGTTTGCGTCGTGGATTCGACGTGGCACCGTGGATTCGGTGTGTTGAAGGCGTTTCGTGGATTCGAAACGTGTGCTCGTGGATTCGAGTGGCGTTCGTGGATTCGAACGTGTGCAGTGGACGTGCAATCGGTGGAGCGCAAGGTCCGAAGAACTTGAAGGAGGGGTCGAGTCCGTGGAGTCGGTAATCACCTTGTTATTCTTCAATTCTTAGTGGATTGTTATTGCGTGTTGGTCCCGTGGTTTTTCTCCTGGATTGGAGTTTCCACGTAAATCTCGGTGTGTTGATTTTTATTTTCCGCATTATTTTTTATTTTTGCGCTGAGATTGGTTTTTATAATATTACACCTATTCACCCCCCTCTAGGTGTTTGATAGTACCTATTTAGATCCTTGTGGATCCTATATAACTCTACAACAAGGATGGAATTAAGCGATTTGTTGGGTTTTGGCTATATATACCTCCCTTTGGCTGCCATTGTGAGCCCTTTCCTGAGCTCCCCTTCGACAAACCCTTGAAGCAACATTGTTCCTCTCCCTATGCTCAATCTTGTGAGGAGTTTTCAGATTTTGTGGAGGCCGCGACATCGGCGTTTTCTGCGACGCGGCGCACTTCAACGCTTCTTCGATTTTTGGCTTCTACCGTCGCATCTTAGTGCGCGAGACCCCCTGGATCACCCCGATGGTCTTTTGAGCCGATTTTCATGGCAGCGCGTTCATGGGAGGTACGCCTTTGATTTTTGTTTTGATCATTTCACCTCATTTTAGGTTTTTGGCACAGTTCCCGAGGTGTTTTTGTGACCCTTTGTACTGCTGCGAGGTTTGGGACAACGGTGGAGTAATGTTGGAATTTCTCGGTCTACGAGCATCGGAATGAGGCGTTTAAAGACTCGATTGATATCTAAGCTTCGAGAGGAACGCGCCTATATTTTTATTGGAATTTTTGGAGGACTCTTCAAAAGAGATAATTATGCTTCTTTCGGACTGATTTACTACAGGATTTTGTTTGTGGATATTTTGGGATACAGCGATGTTCTAATTGTTTCTTGACCTACAGATGTCGGATTTGGACGTGCAAGTACTCGTTTCGATTGGCTCGCCGCGAGGATCACAATGGTTATTTTTCTGGAATTTTCTGAGTCTATATAGCAGGTGAAATTATCCATTTTCGGGGGTGGTTGTATGGACAGCGGCTTATTGTGCATTTCTTGGATTAATTGTACGCCGTTTGGGTTACCTTTGCAGTGTTTGCGGCGTGCCGTGTTTACCTGGTGTATGGGTGCATGTGGATCCATGCTTTGCGATCGAGGCCCTCTACTTCTGACATACTCACTAGGAATATTAGAGAGATCCTATTATTGGACTTATTGATTGATCAATACTCGTGGTTGGGATTATGCATATGGGTTTGGACATGTGGATTTCTATGTTAGCACATAACCTTGCATGTGGATTTGATTATGATATTGAGGCCATGTAATTTATCTGGATGGTGGGTACCATTTGGGGGATATGTTTGGACATGCATAGGTGGATAGTTATTTGTAGAGTGGGTAGACCTCAAACTCAGACGCACCCACTAGGACTACAAGAGGCAAAAGTACACTAAGAATGATAAACTGTAAGTAGGAGCAACTAATACCGCTACCACTAAGGTGCCTCTGAGAAGGTGAGCTAACAAAACGGCTAAAAGTATGCAACCTAGTGCAAAAGTCTGCCTGGGAAATCCCCTCTAGACACCGGTGCACCCAGGCACCGCCTGCTGTATCTACTAACTCACAATCTAGCTGTGGGGTGCGGACTGGTTCCTGACCGACACAGTCCCACCCCTAGGGCGATAGACTGGCTCCTGACCGGCACAGTCCCATCCCTAGGCGACAGACCGGCTCCTGACCGGCACGGTCGTAAGTAAACACACTCCGGAGTGGCACTCGAGAGGAGCGACCCACATGAGTAAAATAAGTCGCCACAAGTAGCCTGGTACAGTATGACTAGATCGAGACTCTAATAAGAAGGAAATACCTGTCCGCTAAAGAGATCCCGAACCCATGTCCCTCCAATCTGGTGAAATAAAGCAGTCCGGTCAACCGCCCAAAATCCGCGGTTGCCGCAAGTACCCTGTCCTCAACCTGCCTGTCCCCAATTACCCAATAACTGACTACACTATTCAAGTTCCTGCTCCAACCTGAGCATACTATTCCCTATATCTAGGTGTCCAGAGAAAAGATAGCAAAACATGTTTTCTCCTAAGTCAATTCCCATATAATAGTGCAGTAATGATGGTGGCTATAGCATGCAAGTCCACTATTTACTATCATATTTCCCCTTTTTATACAGATTAGTGTATGCCTTGTTGACTATCACAATTATTAACATGCCATCAGTTAACTTATATACATACATAAGTTGTCACCCAGTTATTTTGACATTCTGATCTAGTTTCCTCTTATGACTACTAAAATATTAAACAACTTATTTCCTTTCATAAAATGATTATTTCATGTAGATACCGGTGGTAACAACCCACTATTAATCCCTTTAAGCATGCTAGATTAGTTCCCCGATACAGCTATATACATGATTCTGGGCATCTCTTAATAGGCTTAGTGGGTAATCAGAAATGAGAGGTGACAACGGTACCCACCTCGAGCGCTAAATCCTAGTCCCCAAAAGTAAAGTCCGCGCTCAGTCCAGTAGTATCCTCCACACTGTTACAATCCCAGAAGAACGAACACCATTAAATACACCATAACCCGTCCACAATCTGCTAAAATAAACAGTCCGAAGTTTCACAGTTTTTACCTGCAGAAAGAAATGCCCGAAAAAATCCACAAAAAAAAATACCGTCACGATCCTCGCGACGAACCCGTCGAAATGAGTACCTGCACGCTCAAATCCGAGTTTTCTACGCTGAGATACAAATTCGGCAAGGGAAACACCCCAAACTAAACTGTACAAAAAACTGTATAACTAACTTGGAAAGAACACAGATTCTCACCTTCGAAGTAAACTCAGGAAATTCTGAGAAAAATCAAGGAGATTCCTCGTGATAAATAGATGAGAATTGCCTTTTGAATCACCTCGATCCGATGTCGGTGCGCAAAGTTACAGCTAAAACTCTGCAGTGCTGTCCAAAACTGAAATCTGCACCATGGCTCCAAAGATGATGAAATTTACCTAACTCGAAGCAAGATTTAGCCTTCCTCTTCAATATGAAAGATGTAGGTCTCTGAGTCTTGGTGAATTCCTCGCAAAAATAAGCTTAAAATTCCACTTCTTCAATCCTAGGGAGCAAAAACACTGAGCATTGCTCAAAACCACATCCAGAATCTCAGCTGTACACAACAATCCCAAAGATGGCTTAATTTACCTAACTTAGAGTCCAAATTTGAAGTTCCACAAATACAAAAATTGGATCTCTGCAAGTCCTGGAAATTTACCAACAAAAATCAACTTAAAATTCCATTTATACATCCCAGGGGAGTAAAAACACTAACCTCTGCTCGAAATTCTCTACAGAAAATAAGTGTCTCAAAGATTGCTATATTTACCTAGTTTAGAGCTTCAATTATGTCTCCTCTTCAATACCAAAGTTGTAGATCATGAAGTTGTGAAGAGAACCACGCAAGAATCATCCCAAAATTCCATTTCTACACTTTTGGAGACCTCCTGGAAGAAAAGGCGACGAAGTTGAACCCAAAACCAGCAATGATCAAGCTCCAACAATGGAGGATTCCTTGATGAAGAAGGAGAAGATGGAGGCTGCTTCATGGACTCCATAGCAGCTAAGAGGTAAATAACATCCAAAAGAGAAGCCCCATGCTACTTAGCCCTCTTAAAAAGCCTTAAACTATGCCAAAATTAGGCTTAAGGTGCACCAAACCACCTTCACCAACTCCCCTCCCACAACTAATCCCCCTTGCACCCGATCCGGTGCAAGGGGGGTCGGACCCAATCCGTCCGACCGGCCACACGGCGCGAGGACGAGGCGCCAGCGCACCCTGCCCACGCGCGGGCGCGCGCCACGCCCGGGCGCGCGCCACGCGCGCGTGCGCATGCGCGGCGCATGGCCCGCCCGGTGCACCGCTTTTGCACCGGGCGCCCGTCCGGCCACGTGGACCGGGTGCAGCGCGGCCGTGGACCGCGCTGCACCGGCCGGTCTACCCTCCGTGCGCCAAGCCCCGTGAACCCGGTTCACCGCACCAGCAACACCAAAAATCACATTTAAGCCCAAAAATGTCCAGAAAAGTGTACTTCGCACCGTTTTTTCGTGCTGAGTCCAAATCAACAAACTGATTTGCCAAATTCAAACTCTAAAAATTCCCGAAGGCAACCGGAGAGGTAATCCTTTATCCCTAACTTCGCTCGGAGTCCAAATTTGACATCTACGTCGCACGAAACCATCTCTAAACACTCGACGGGTCCTCCAATCACCCACACGATCCATTTTTAAACCCGAAGTCCACCACTTGTGTCCAGATTGCGCGCAAACACCACCGACACACCCCACAGGCCTCCAGTGATGCAACTAAATTCCAAATTGCATCACAAATCCATTTCTCGGGCCCGACAAGCACACAAACACTCCCAACGGCCACTAAAGGCTGCCCAACAACCAGCAAACCCTACACGGGGGATTCCGGGACCTCACACTTGTGCTATGTTAGTACTTAGTATTTTTATGAGATCTTTATTATCTGGGAATAGCATGCTCTAATCAATGTATGATCAAGATAATTGTTTTTCTTTTATCATCATGAGAACACTTGCATGCTTGTATGGACATCTAGTTAGGCCACCTTTTTCTGCTACACTATCATTGGAATTCGACTTAGGAGAAACCATGTTGGCACCTCTTCTACTTTTATTGAGATACATGTGGTATTGCTTGGGTTGCGCAGGGTTGTAGGATAGTGTAGCCGGGTTTATTGAGTGGATTTGTCATACCAGATTGGGGTTGTGGGTATTGCGGCGACCACGAACATTGGGCGGTTGACCGGATGTTTACTTATGCATCAGATTGGGAATAGGATTCCTCTAGTGGATGGAGTTTCTGACTTATCGAGTACTATTGCATTAGATTGGGGGATCGGGTTATCTTTAGTGGATGGATTTTCTCACTTCGATCAGAGTCATGATCCAGTCATGCTATATTATGATACTTGTGACTTATTACTTTACTCATGTGGGTCGCTCCCCTCGAGTGCCACTCCGGAGTGTGCGACAAGCAGGCTTTGAGTCCTTGAGACTCCTTCCCATCGGTGTTATGCGTAGGCTGGCATACCCGATATGGCAGGCACAGCAGGTAGGCTTTGAGTCCTTGAGACTCCTTCTTCCCATCGGTGTTATGCGTAGGCTGGCATACTCGATATGGCAGGCAAGCTTTGAGTCCTTGAGACTCCTTTTTCCCATCGGTGTTATGCGTAGGCTGGCATACCTTGTCACGCCCCGAGGTCGAAACTGCGACCCGGGCTCGCCAACAGATCCGCCATCTGTACGGAAACTGCCGTACAGACGAAGCGTCTACCCTGCAAGTCAGAACTAAAAACTAAAAACATGTATCAGAGCTGAACTATAAATCAAAAGCTGAAGAAAGCTACACAGGAAAACTGAAATAAATAAAGCTCCACTAATACAAAAATGCTCAATACAGGTCTCTCAAATGAAAAACAAAATACAAGCCTCACCCTCTCAGTACAGATAACCAAATCTCTCAGTACAAAAGTGGAATCATAAAACAACAAGGTACATCTACCTCTGACTCAACTGCTGGTAAGGAACTACTCGGCCACGTCCTCACCTCGATGAGCTGTCTCCGCGCGAGCTAAGCCGGAACAGCAGCCTCAGAAAACCCGTCACCGCAGCGGGTGTGAGATCTACTACAGAAGGTAGATCTCAGTGGGTTCCGTCATCAACATCCACGGTATGCCCACTAAGTCCACTGGAGGCACAACAAATAGGTATGCAAAAAGATAATAGGAAAGCAGGAATGGAACTATAGCTAATATGAACCAATATCATGCTCAAGAAAACACTACTCTGATCCTGCTATGCATACACTCTCACTACAATAATATGCCTCAAGTACCATGCTCAAAGGAAAGCCCATCTATGAACATGGTATGCCATCACTCTCTCATATCACCCAATCTCGAAGACTGCCTCATAGGGTCCAGTCAAGCCTGCGCCAAACCTACTGCCACCTCATCCTCACTGGGATGGGACTTACGTAGGGCGTCCCACACGGACTATATCAAGCGAACTCTAGTGTATCAACTAGTCGCATCATCGCAGCCTCGTCAGGCTCGGTATCATCACACACACCCGGGTGGTAGCTCGAGGGGAGCGACCCCACCGAACTCAAGTATCTCATCTGTATCACTGTCTCATAAGCGGCACATGCAGGCTATAGTCCACGATCAAACAGATCGGCAACACGATGCTCAGAAGCGCAACTCTGTCGGAAAAAGACTCCACGACTCAACAGGAAGACCCAAACACTCTCACAGCTATGTCGGAGAACCCTCAACGACTCAATCTGATAATGCACGACCCATGGCTGAGTCGGGAAACCTCCACGACACGATCTGCCAGAACCCCCAAAACTCTCAAGGCTAAGTGGGAGAGCCATCTCCACCTCTAAATCAGAAACACAACCCATGATCTAGAATAACCTCATCAATCCCAACAAGGAAGAAGAACTCTCATGACACTAGGACTCCACAGTCAATGAGCTAAAAAAATACACTCGGCCCTCTGGCGTAAGTACACATGCAACTCAAACAATCTGGACCATTCATAATATTCTCAATAATTAAAATAAACCCTTTTAAAAATAGAGTTTTATTTAAAACGGGGTACTAAAAATATATGAAGGTCCAGATGCAACCTGAATCTCAAATGAACATGCAGACTAGTGTCAAATAACTTCTAGATCATACTAAAAATGTCTGGGGCTCAAGAATGTCATTCTATAATTTCTAGGCAACTATCAGATTTATCAATATAAGGAAATAAGCTAAACATGATCAATATATGATAAATAAGCTAAACATGATCAATATGCTTACAGAAGCATTAGAGGGCATTCCATAAATCTCGAAGAAAATCCAACCCACCTGGAACGCTTTCCGTAGGCAACGCTGAAGTTGGTGAAGTGCTGAAACCTCGAACTGATGAAACTCCGAAAAACGTGCCTCGCGCGCGCACATTGCCGCGAGCTCGAAAAAATTCCCGGAAGTTCTAATAAATTCCCCCGAGTCCTCATAAAAATATTTGTATCCATTGGCTCACTCCACGGCTAAATTAGTGCAAAAAGGGCTCAAATACACCACATTCCAGTCCAAAGCCCACAATCAGTTTCCCTTTACATTTGATCACTTAGCACGCCACATCACAACTCCAACACAAAATCTGCACTCCAAGGTTCCAGCATAAAAATAAATGCTCTATTATCCAATTAGCACAATCCTCTTACACCCAACAAACCCAATTACACAATTCCCTTAAGTCCAACATCTCCATCAGCTCACAAAGAAATTACATAAATCTAATTACACCTTATAGCTGCCACAACATTCACACCCCCGGGCTCCAGCATAAATAATACAAGCTCACACACACTAATTCCACCATTAAATTATTCACAAAGAAAAACTCCCCAAATTAAATACATACTTTCACAAATAAAAATCTGTAAGTTCCAACCCCCCACACACACAAGCTCCAATTACATAGTTCCATTAGCACCCAGCAGGTCCACTCACACATATTAACATCTCACAGCTTCAACTGCATGCTTAATTAAACACCATTACACAATAGCTCCACAATCCCCTTAAAGCTCCAAGCATGCTAAGACAACCTTCAGCACACTCAAAATACACATACACACTACTTGGGGGAAGAGGCAAATCACCTAAGAAACTCACAACACACCCAAGGTACTGTGGAACAGGGCATCCAAGCTCCAAAAACCTCCCAGCTTGAAGAATTAACGCGCGTCGTTCGTCGTCGGCTCCAACACTTGCTCGGCACCAAGCTCAGCGCGCGCGTCCTGTAGCCGCTGCATCAAAACCAAGAAAAGTTGCAGACTACCCAAAGAGTTCGGCTAAAAACAACGCGAAAAAGAACAACCACCCCCGGGCAAAACCAGCCCACGCTCGCCGATCGCTTGCAAAAGCTCGCGCGCCGCTGCCGCGGCCGCGCTGCAGCAGCCGTTGGCCTCGCAGTTGCAGTCGGCGTGCGGCACCAGGCCCGCCGCACGCGCTGCCCCGGGCGCGTGCCGCGCGGCGCCAAGCGCCCACCGCGCGGCGCAAGGCTGCAGCGGCCTGCCACAAGGCTCCCTGGGCCGCTGCGCGGCGCATGGGCCCGCCGCGCGGCGCATGGGCCCGCCGCGCGGCGGCCCAGCCCGCCGCGCGCGCGCGCCCAGCGCGCATGTAGTGCGCCCGCGCGGCGTGCCAGGGCGCCCGCGCGGCGCCTGCGCAGCGCCCGCGCGGCAGAGCGCGTCGGCCGCGCGCACACACTTGTGCGCGCGCGGCTCCCTCCTCGCCGCGGCTTCCACAGCACTCGAGGCCCCCCTTTGGACAAGCAGTCCAGAACCACCAAGCTCTCATCCTCTCACTAAAAAAAAACCACCAGCTACATACCTCAACAAGCCGCTCGTCGCGCTCACAGCTCGGCCCACACGGCTCCTCGCTGTAGGTCCCGGCCAACACAACCCAAACCATTTCATCTAATCTCCAAACCTTCTTCTTCTACCATCTTCCTTCTTTTTCACTCTTTCCTTTCTTTTCTCTTTTCCTCTGCTCCTTTGTATTTCCCTCTGTTTCCTTGAAGATGCAGGAGAAGGTGGGATGGTGTGGAGGCTAATTAAGTAGGTGACTTAATTAAGGTGTGGTGGTAGGTGGGCAACATTTAATGCACCACAAAAAAAATCTCATACCAACATAACCCAAAGCCTCCCACACTCTCTATTTTTCTTTCTTCTATTCCAACCCACAGATCCAAGCCACTAATTAAATAAATTAATTAAATAATCCATCAAAAGCCCCCGTCAACTCACCTTTTACCCTCGGGGCCTCCGCACGGGTCCGAGACCTCCCGAACCCCGCTGTAATCTGAAAATACACATGTCCACAGATTTTTTTCTCCTCAAAAAGCTCAATCGTGGAGTCGGTGTGCTCAATCCAAAAACCGGCTCCAAAACTGCCAGTTCCAACTCACTTTTCGCCTTCGGGTCCTCCGTGTCAGTCCGGAACCTCCCGAACTCCGCTGTAATCATAAATTACACCAGTTCCAAGTGTTCCCCAAATTTTCTGCACACCACGGTGGAGTCGGTGCTTCCCAATCCAGTCTTCTAACGGCGGACAATGCCCGGAAAATCCCAGAATCGGCCTGGGGCTTCCGCGTTGATCCAAGTCGACCCGAACTCATCTGTAATCCAATATGGAACATGCTCGAGGCGATTTATCCGCACCACGCCATCTCTCGAGGTCGGTGCGCTATCCGAAATTTCGGTACTCTACATACCTGATATGGCAGGCACAGCAGGCAGTACCAGTGGTTACTGTGTTACGGAATTTGAGTTGGCGTATTTCGTGAAAGTGTTAAGTCTTGAAGATTGAAGATGAAAAACTTTGGATCATATACCTCAATCTCAAGAAAGAAGAATTCAAAAGGATCAGGTATGTTTAACTAAAGATTTTTGGTGATCCGAATACTTCTTATAGTGTAGAAACACCTGGAAGAATTTTTAATTGCATAAAAATCAAAAACTGGACATGGGACATGTTCAGGATCCGGATCAGGCCTTGCAATCCGGATCCCGAAGGGTGTTGTTCATTGGCAATTTCAATCCGGATCCTAGGCCATTCCGATCCGGATCCCGAACATGGGAGTTTGGTGAATTGTATGAACGATCCGGATCGGACTTGCGATCCGGATCCCGAACCCTGTTTTCTGGAAATCGTCTTTCTTGCTACGACGATCCGGATCGCAGTAATCCGATCCGGATCGCCGTCCTGAAAATTTCCAGAAAAGGTTGTTTTTGATCCTTATCTTCTTCCAATGGTTTCTAACCTATAAATAGACCCTTTATTCATTTTCTAGGGCATCCGCAATAATAGAAAAATACGCCGAAAGAAAAAATCCACATATAGAGAAGAAAGGAAATCAATAGATTAATTCTATGTTTCTTCATCTATATTGATTGATTTGATTCTAGGTTTTCCATACTCAGATTTTGAGTAGAATCAAATCAATGAATACTTAGATGGTATTTCCGATCTATTTCTAATCTAAGTATTCGGCGGATCATCACCACCCAAAAACAACGATTTACCCAAAATCGGCGCGTGGACTCGCGTGGCCTTGTGGATTCAAGGTGCAACCGCTCTCGTGGATTCGGAGCGAGGTACGTTCGTGGATTCGAAGCGTGCTACTGGGTGAAGACCGTGGATTCGGTCGGACGTCGTGGACTCGACGTTGGACGCTGTGGATTCAGCGTTGGGCGCAGATCGTGGATTCGAGAAGCGTCGTGGAGCGAGCGGAGAAGATCTACTAGGAGCGTATGGTAAAAGGTTGAGTCGTCTGTGAGTACGTTATATCACCTTGTACGTGTGTTAATTCTAGTGGATTTCGCCGTGTTATCGGTCCCGTGGTTTTTTACTCCGGTTTGGAGTTTTTCCACGTAAAAATCTTGCGTGTTCTTTTATTTTTCCGCATTGGGTTTTATTGCGCAATGATTTTTTGAGTGTTTATTGTTTACACCTATTCACCCCCCTCTAGGTGTTTTTTCCCCTATTTAGATCCATATTACTATAACCCAACAAGTGGTATCAGAGCGGGAATAGGGTTGTAAACAATGGTTGAAGGTGGAAACATCAATCGACCCCCTTTCTTTGATGGAACAAATTATGCGTACTGGAAAGTACGGATGAAAGCCTTTTTAATTTCCATCGACGAAAGGGTGTGGCAATCAATTGAATTAGGATGGTCTAATCCAACTGAAATTATTGATGATGTTCGCACCTTAAAACCTAGGTCGAAATGGACCAAGGAAGAGATAGATTCATCTTCTTACAATGGCAAAGGAATTAATGCTCTATTTAATGCTTTGTCACAAACTGAGTTCTCTCGCGTCTCGGCATGTGAGACTGCGAAAGAAATCTGGGATGTTCTTCAAGTTACGCATGAGGGAACTAACCTTGTGAAGATTCAGAAACTGCAAATGCTTACGAGCAAGTTTGACTCTATCTCTATGGCAGAGAATGAATCTTTCACTGACTATTACACACGATTGCAAGACATCGTAAACTCATGTGCTAACTTGGGAGAGAAGATTCCAGAATTTAAAGTTGTAAGAAAAATTCTAAGAACTCTTCCTGAACGATTTCGCCCGAAGGTCGCAGCCATTGAAACAATTAAACACCCGGACGAAATGCGTGTAGAAGAATTAGTAGGTGCTTTACAAACTTATGAAATGACATTTCCTACTAACTATTCTTCTGGAAAGGCATCCTCTTCTAAGTCTTCAGGTTACGCATTGAAATCAACTAAAGAAGAAGACGCGGATTCATCCTCCTCGGACGACGACGAGAACCTTTCTATGGAGGACTTTGAGAAGCAGCTCGCTCTCTTGACAAGGAAGTTTCGCCGCAACTTTCGAAGGGGTAATTCAAGCAAAACTCCATCCTTCGGAAAGTCGAAGAAAGGCAAGGGTTCTTCAAGTTACAAGTCAAGAAAGCAAGAGAACTTCTCAAAGGATAAGAAAAGTTCAGAGGGACAAGTTCAGTGCTTCAAATGTCGAGGCTACGGCCACATTGCAACGGAGTGTCCCAACAAGAATCCGGCAAAGAAGAAAGCGATGCAAGTCGTCACTTGGGATGACAACTCCACGTCAAATGAGTCATCCTCAAGTGATGAAGAAGACAACGCGACAGCTTTCCACGCGTCCACATCTTCACCCTTCATGTGCTTAATGGCAAGTACATCCGATTCCTTGTCCAACTCCTCCCTGTTGAAAAGATTGCAACGGACGATGAATCGAGATTCTGAAGGTGAAGATTTTGCTCTTGCCTACCATAAGCTTTTGAGGGATTCAAAGAAACTGGCAAAGCAAAACAAGGGGTTGAAAGGGAGATTGCAGGATCTCGAAGAAGAAGTAAAAAGGGTAACCTCTCTCTCAACCGATCTTGAAGTGGAAAGGGATAATCTGATTAAAGCAAATGTTTCCCTTCAAGAGTCCAATGAGCATTTCGAGAAGAATATATGGATATGGTGAACAAAGCGAATTACTTCTTGAAGCTCTACGGCGAGGCTCGACAGGAAAAATTGGAAATGACGGAGACCATACGCCAACTAAAGGATGACTTAAAGAGATTTTCTTCTGGAAGGAGTAAGTTGGACAGACTTCTTGGTCTTGGTCAAACAAATAAGTTCGGCCTCGGATACACTCAAACTGGAGACATTCCAAGTTCGAGTGGGACAGTATTTGTGCCTCAGTCGGTATCTCCTCCTCCGACACCGGAATTCACGACAAGCAACGACAACAAGCCTACTTCATCCTCCTCGGGATCGTCAAGAACTAAGGTATGTTTTCGTTGTGGCATTTCAGGGCACATAAGGAGAAATTGCAAGACGGGAGCCAAACGCACACCTCAAGCACCTCTTGCAATGACTACCAAAAGGTGATTCCTCAGAAATCAACTGCAAATCATTGAAGGAAAAGAGCCTTGGTAGTTCACCGCTCAAGACGACATCATCAAGGAGCAGCAATCTTCAACAAGACGCTTTCACCTAGGAGATCAACTTCACGACCATTACCGACGCATTCCAAAAAGGTTTGGGTGCGCAAAGGTGAAATTTTCCCTTGTCTTGTTACCAATGTTTCCTTGCATGCATATGATAGTTCGTCTTGGTATCTGGATAGCGGGTGTTCCCGTCATATGACCGGTGACAAAAACTGTTTTCAAACATTTGAGAAAAACTCCGGAGGACTTGTTGTTTTCGGAGATGGTCGGTCTTCCAAAATTGTTGGAAAGGGAACGGTAGCTATTCCAGATGGCCCGGTTCTAAATAATGTGTTATTTGTTCATGGCCTTAAGACTAACCTCATAAGCATAAGTCAACTTTGTGATAATGGTTATTCAGTTAATTTTTCATCTGATAAATGTACTGTAACTGACAAGAACCATGCTTTCTTTTTAAAAGGGGTTAGATCAGAAAACAATTGTTATGTAGTTCCTCTAAAATTTCTGAAAAATGTAACCTAGCATCTTTGAAAAATGAAACACTTTGGCATGAAAGGCTAGGTCACATAAACTTTAAGGAACTTGCTAGAATTTCAAACAAAGATGTGGTCAAGGGGGTTCCTAAACTTTCTTTTGAACAAAACATTGTGTGTGGCGGTTGCCAAAAGGGAAAACAGTCTAGGACTGCACACAAGAACTTGAACCACATAGGTACAAAACGGCCTTTGGAACTTTTGCATATGGACTTAATGGGGCCAACTCGTCAACCATCTTTGGGAGGTAAATGGTATATTTTCTTATTGGTTGATGATTTCTCTAGATATACTTGGGTAGCATTTTTAAAAGAAAAAGCTGATACTTTTGATTCTTTTCTCGAAATTTGCCATCGTATTATGATTGAAAAGAATGAAAGGATTACTCGAGTTAGAAGTGATAGAGGTGGAGAATTCATAAATTCCAAATTCATTGATTTTTGCACTTCTAACGGCATTAAACATGAATTCTCCGCACCTTATACACCTCAACAAAATGGTGTAGTCGAGCGCAAAAACAGGGTCGTACAGGAGATGGCACGTGTTATGCTTCATAGCCGGAACTTACCTTTATATTTTTGGGCTGAAGCGGTGAACACTGCTGTCTATGTTATTAATCGAGTGTATTTGCGCCCGGGGACTTTGAATACACCATATGAACTATGGTTTTGTAGAAAACCTAACATCAAATATTTTCGTATCTTTGGGAGTCGGTGTTTTATTTTACGTGATCGCGAAAATCTTGGAAAATTTGACTCTCGAAGTGACGAAGGGATTTTCTTAGGTTATTCTACAAACAGCAGAGCATATCGAGTTTTTAACTTAGAATCTAAGACGATCGTAGAATCGATAAATGTTAAGGTAGATGAAGCTTTTCACTTTGAATCTGAAAAATCTACCCTCGATATCTCTCTTGATGATGATACACCTGCTAATGCATCTTCTTCTAACAATTCTTTCGATAATAATGATGCATCTAACGGTTCTTCAAGTTTATCTGATGTGCAGGAATCATCTCGTGTACCTCCGTCTACTCCTCTACCTCAAACGTTACGCATCTCCAAGGATCACCCTGAATCGAACATCATTGGAGATCCACAAGAAGGAGTTAGAACACGGAGACAATTGGTTTGCGGATTTGCATGCTATGTATCTCAAATCGAACCAAAGAATGTTGATGAAGCTCTCCAAGATGACTACTGGATTAAAGCAATGCAGGAAGAGCTCCATCAATTTGAGCGAAACAAAGTCTGGGAATTAACGAAGCCTCCGAAGCAACACAATGTGATAGGTACCAAATGGATCTTCAAGAACAAGAAAAATGAAGAAGGTACTATCATCAGGAACAAAGCAAGGTTAGTTGCTCAAGGCTACTCTCAAGTAGAAGGTATAGACTTTGATGAAACTTTCGCCCCTGTAGCTAGACTCGAGTCCATTCGTATATTGTTTGCGATTGCTTGTCATTTTAAAATCAAATTATTTCAAATGGACGTTAAGAGCGCCTTTTTAAATGGGTTTTTAAATGAGGAAGTTTATGTGGCTCAACCGAAAGGTTTTGTGGATCATAAACTACCTAACCATGTTTTTCGTCTGAAAAAGGCTCTTTACGGTCTGAAACAAGCACCGCGAGCATGGTACGAAAGGTTGACAAAGCACCTTTTGGAAAAGGGCTACACTCGAGGGGGAGCTGACAGGACTCTCTTTGTGAAGCATTATCAAAACAATTTCATAGTTGCACAAATCTATGTCGATGACATTGTTTTGGAGCAACAAGAGATAATGATGCTTCTAAATTCGCGGAGACCATGGAAAGCGAATTTGAGATGTCCATGATGGGCGAATTGACTTATTTTCTTGGATTACAAGTTAAACAAAACGATGAAGGAATTCACTTGTGTCAATCCAAGTATGCACTGGAGTTGGTCAAAAAGTTTGATCTAGAAAATTCTAAGGATTTTCCGACTCCAATGGGAACTAGCCATAAGGGACTTGGAAGTGAATCACATAGTGAGAATGTAGACGAGAAACTGTATCGCAGTATGATTGGAAGTCTACTATATCTCACGGCTAGTCGCCCGGATATATCCTTCAGTGTTGGGATTTGTGCGAGATATCAATCAGCACCGAAGGAGGTTCACCTGAAAGCGGTGAAACGGATCATCCGGTATATCAAAGGTACAATCAATTTCGGAATTTGGTATCCTATGGGAACAACTTTGGATATTGTTGGATACTCAGATGCCGATTGGGCTGGATCAGTGGATGATCGGAAAAGCACGAGTGGTGCATGCTTCTATCTTGGCCATTGCCTTGTTGCATGGCACAGTAAAAAGCAGAACTGCATAGCACTCTCGACTGCCGAAGCGGAGTACATTTCTGCAGGAAGTTGTTCAACCCAATTGATTTGGATGAAAAGCGTGTTGAGCGATTTCCGGATTTCAGCATCTTCGGTAACCATTTTATGTGACAACACTAGTGCTATTAACATTTCTAAAAACCCTGTGTTGCACTCTAGAACAAAACATATTGAACTTAGATATCATTTTCTTAGAGAGCTAGTTGAATCAAATATTCTTCAACTGTCATATATTTCAACTGAGGATCAATTAGCTGATATCTTAACAAAACCTTTGGATCAAAAACGTTTTATTCACTTGCGTAAAGCAATTGGCATGCTTTCCTTGAAATAACCTTTTTGAAACCTTTGCTTAGGTTAGGTTTTGTTTTTGTTTTTGTTTTGTTCTTTATCTATGTTTGTACATAGGACATTAATTGAGCATAAATCATAATTGACTTTAATTGCATCCTTTTCATGCATTTAGAAATTTATTATGCTTTTGATATCATAATATTTCAATGTTGCAATGATCATTTATGTTAATTAAGTCATCTTTTAAGTGATCAAAGTCAATTTCTCTCTCAATGATCTCTTGGTATAGTCATTATCATATTTGATTGCTTAGTCGAGTATGAATGCGAGATCAATTTTTGGTTGAATACCTTATATATTAAATAATTGATAGCCAATTGAGGGGGAGTCAAAGAAATGTAAAATGCTCAAAAGATGTGGAAAGAGTTACATCCCAATGAGGAGTGTGAAAACTACCACCACATGGAGGAAAAGAAAGAAAAAGATACTCCATGAATGCAAAGCAAATTTTTGTTTTAAAATTGTTGATGAAATGCATATTGAAATACTTGACTCAGTCAATTTCATGGTTGGTATAAGGTGGGATTTTTGATAAAAGATGCTCAAAGAGCCACTCCTTCAACAGATTGTCTAGATATATTATCTAACTTATCTGGGATTTCAAACATCTATTGATCTTGGTATTTCATTTTCTTTACCAAAATTGATGATTTGATAAAGGCATTACGCATAAGATCAGGATAGATGTAATTGAAGTTGTTCAACTTTAAGTGTTTTAATTTCGTAAATTTTCGTTTCATTTTTGAGTATTTTTGATAGATTTTGTATAATCTATTTCTTGTTGTATGAAACGATGATTTTTGTTTAAAGTTGATATGGTAAAGTGCTTACATACTTTTTCTGGATTTTATGGAATTTTTCTAAATTTTTCTGAAGAAAAAGTTGAAGCCGATCCGGATCGGGGTAAGTGATCCGGATCCCGAACGCAGGATTCTTCCTGCGGGTAGCCGATCCGGATCACATTCTCGATCCGATCCGGATCACGGCTAGGGTTTTTATAAGAACAAAGGGTTTTGATTTCTTTTACCCTAATCTTTTGTTCTTAAGTCTCTAGAGCTTCTCTCTCTAGATTTCTTGCATCTTGGAGCTTCCAAACTCAAAGTTCTTCGATTCCAAGTAAGTTTTATTGATCAAAATCTCGGTTTTTCACAGTTTTTCTATTTTCTCAAACGTGAGTGAAATCATGGATCTTTTTCGTTTGTGAATGGTTTTTGATCAAATTTCTTTTGAAATAAGAACTCTGGGTAGATTAGTTTTGATTATATGCTGGGTTTTCTCAAGATTAACGAATTTTTGGGCTTCGATTTCTAAAAATTCGGTTTTAGGGCATAAAAGAGGAATTTTTGAAAATCATGGAATTGATCTATTTTTAAAATTCTTTTTGCAAAACTAATTTGATTCTTAGCTTCTCTACATGATTATGATTGTTTGGGTACAATTTTTCAAATTTTTCAAAATTAACAATTTTTCATGTTTCTTGAGTTGTTCTTCACAGGATTTCAATTTCTTAAAGCACGCACAGCAATGGCATTCTCCTGGATCATTCTTCTCTTGGTCACAATGGTGCACACGCGTACAACTGTTAAAAGGAACGGATGATCAACTCGAGACAAGACGAAGAAGCCATGAAGACAGCTCAGACTATGATGAAGAAGAATGGGAAGAATTTTTCAAAGATGTTCAACAAAAAATTGATGAGGAGGACAGGAAATATTGAAAGGCAAAAGACTAATGAAATCTGCCTCAACGACGAAACAATACACAAGACGGAAGAATGTCAAAGAAGGCGGCATTCTATTTAATGAGCCTCGTACTAGAGCACGCTCACTTTCTGAAGTCCAACAAAGTGAATCTCCATGGGTTAAGGGCCAAATGCACCATCTGCATCTACACAGCATCCATCACACCTCGAAGAGAAGGACTACAGACACAGATGCATTGGAATCCATTCGTCAGGAACAGCAAAAACTCTCTGCTGAACAAGAAAGAATGTCGAAGAACTTCAGCACATTTCCTCTGAGCACAAGAAGATCAAGAAGAAGTATTCAAATATATCTCAAATTGCTTAAAGGATTTTGAGCAAGCTGAGTTGTACCAGTTCAGACCTCGGACTAACACTTCTTTTTGTGCACATGAGTTTACTTTTTTAGACTTAGTTTTGGGCCATATTAGCTTTTAGTTCTCAGGTTTTTCTTGATATTGAACTTTTAACTCTCCTTACATTTGTAGTTTTGACTACATTTTTGGCTTTGTTGTGACAAAAAGGGGGAGAGAGTTAGAGAGAACTTTGAACTTTGATAAAGATTTTGAATGAACTGAATGATTTGACTATGGTGGAAGGTAAGTATTACAACTTTTGGTTTTATTTGTGATTTGGTGCATGTCCCTACTAACTATTCGACTAACTATTTGGGCATGTAATATTACTAACAAGTTGATGTTGGACTAACAAATGTGACATTTGGTTTTGAATGCTTAGAAGATATGTTGGTTTTAACTATGATTCTCTTACATATCTGAATTCTAAATGTCATGATGAGAATAAACTCTATCTCTGCTTGGTTTTGTATGTTTCAATTCTTGAGGTATCTAACGATTTCTTTTGTCAAGAATGATTTCTTTGTGCAGAGATACAGATGTCTAAGTCTAGAGTCTGTTTTAGGAGTTTATCTCATGTTTTAAATTTTTGGATCTCCATTGTAAATTTTTGTTGTATGGTGATAGCAACAAAAATATCTTTTTGAATTTTCTTTTGTGGATTTGTGTTTTGTCACGAAACCGCCAAAGGGGGAGATTGTTACGGAATTTGAGTTGGCGTATTTCGTGAAAGTGTTAAGTCTTGAAGATTGAAGATGAAAAAGTTTGGATCATATACCTCAATCTCAAGAAAGAAGAATTCAAAAGGATCAGGTATGTTTAACTAAAGATTTTTGGTGATCCGAATACTTCTTGTAGTGTAGAAACACCTGGAAGAATTTTAATTGCATAAACATCAAAAACTGGACATGGGACATGTTCAGGATCCGGATCGGGCCTTGCAATCCGGATCCCGAAGGGTGTTGTTCATACACTTTCAATCCGGATCGCAGCCTTTGATCCGGATCCCGAACACTGGTTTTACCTTTTGCTTGAACGATCCGGATCAGGATTTGCAATCCGGATCCCGAACATTGATGTTCTGGTAATGTATGAACGATCCGGATCGGCTAATCCCGAACCCTTTTTCTGGAATCCGCTACGACGATCCGGATCGCCTAATCCAATCCGGATCGCCGTCGGAAAATTTCCAGAAAAGGCTGTTTTTGATCCTTATCTTCTTCCAATGGTTTCTAACCTATAAATAGACCCTATATTCATTTTCTAGGGCATCGGGACTTAATAGAAAAATATACCGAAAGAGAAAAAATCCACATATAGAGAAGAAAGGAAATCAATAGATTTATTCTATGTTTCTTCATCTATATTGATTGATTTGATTCTAGGTTTTCCAAACTCACATTTTGAGTAGAATCAAATCAATGAATACTTAGATGGTATTTCCGATCTATTTCTAATCTAAGTATTCGGCGGATCATCACCACCCAAAAACAACGATTTACCCTAAATCGGCGCGTGGACTCGCGTGGCCTTGTGGATTCAAGGTGCAACCGCTCTCGTGGATTCGGAGCGAGGTACGTTCGTGGATTCGAAGCGTGCTACTGGGTGAAGACCGTGGATTCGGTCGGACGTCGTGGACTCGACGTTGGACGCTGTGGATTCAGCGTTGGGCGCAGATCGTGGATTCGAGAAGCGTCGTGGAGCGAGCGGAGAAGATCTACTAGGAGCGTATGGTAAAGGTTGAGTCGTCTGTGAGTACGTTATATCACCTTGTACGTGTTTAATTCTAGTGGATTTCGCCGTGTTATCGGTCCCGTGGTTTTTTACTCCGGTTTGGAGTTTTTCCACGTAAAAATCTTGCGTGTTCATTTATTTTTCCGCATTGGGTTTTATTGCGCAATGATTTTTTGAGTGTTTATTGTTTACACCTATTCACCCCCCTCTAGGTGTTTTTTCTCCCTATTTAGATCCATTACGCATATAACCCAAACAAATCGGACAGTATGCGCGGATCAGTGCTCGGTGGTCCGCTAACCCCACAGAGTTGCCACTCCGGAGTTTGGCTTGATACTTCTATCGCGGCTTG